>JANZLQ010000022.1:26803164-26904353 GCA_026212715.1 Elanus axillaris | reverse complement strand
GGCCCCCCCCCCCCCCCCATTTCTGTTGCTTTCCATCTCCAGATGATTTGTTCTGCCACTAGCCATTTTGGGCCTGCAGGGCAGAGTCAGAAGGCACGGGTCAGCATCGCTGTGGCAGTGGTTTTAAAGGTTATATGCCTCCAGTGTTGGGCTTTGAAACTCGCCGTGCCAAGGCTGTGCTTACTCAGACTGTCAATATCCCGGAGTGCATTTATTTAGCTAAGTGAAAGAACATCACATCAATATTGATAGTCTTATTTTTCAAGTCAGGAATAGGTTATTTGTCTTCAGGTAAAATAGACAAACCTGAGTAAATGTTTCTAATTCTGAACTCACAAAATGGACTGAATTTTAAATGGTAATGGAGCTGGGCTACGTTATTTATAAAAGCATGTTTGTGTTTGGAACTGAGTTTGGAAATTTGGTTCTGCTTGCTGATCTGAACTGAAAGCTGCCCAGTGACTTTCTTAACCCTCAGTTCGGGCTACAATTCACAAATACCAAAAATGGCTGCAAACGTCAAGATAATTTTGTGGATGATTTACAAGCAAAAAGGACTTAAGTGTATTGTTCTGGGGTTTTTGTAGCCAGAAGTTCAATTACAAATTGTACAAAAATCACAGGAAGCTATAGAGTCTTTACTTCATGCTTATAGATATGTTATACACGTATCAAGCGCTGGTTTACTGTTATTCAGAGAGACATCTAAAATAGTTACACATTTTGGCTGCTTTCCTGGAAATATTAAAAGGAATTATATTGAATTCCCTGTACAACATATTAGTAGTTTAAGGAAATCAAATAGAACGTATCCTTTTCTCACTTATCTAAAAATTCCTTACATTTAAAAAATTACAGTTTCTGGAGTAAAGGTTAACAACAAACCTCTAGAAGCTATAACATTACCTTCTGGCTGAATAGTTAAAATGCTGGATCATATGAGTTAAGAAAAGTACTTCTACTCTGTTGGACACGTTTCTGTGCAATAATACATTGCGGGAGGTGGAAAACTGAAGTTAGGTAACAAGAGTAGAAGTCTTTGCAACCACATTACGATGAAAGATTGAGAGTATTGGTGTTTCAGTGTGTGCTGGAAAGTTCACACATGCTATGAAAGCTATGCATGGTCAAAACAAAAATGGATTGGCAAACCCAATGCAGTCAGATACCAGCAACACTGATAATAGACAGGGCTTGAAAAAATCTTGGCAGTGGAAGGGAGGAATGTATGTTGAAAAATGATCCATGCCATGAGTCTGTCTTCGCCAAAGTATATCTGCAGAAGGGAAGGGAAAGGAAGGGGTTTCATCCTTTTAGCACATCTGCACTTTGGAAGTTGTCACTTGGAAAGTACCTCAGCACAAGAATAACCCAGTATTTTTGTGAAGTTTTAAATTAAGTTAAAGTTGGTACAGACATGCTTGCAGATGCTTTTCCATGGCTATGTAAAAACCAGAGACTTGCCACTTTATCAGCTGCTAAGTGAACTAAAAAGTTTACAGTAATATCTCTGTCTTGTATAATGTTGTCTGCATAATCACATCCTTTTTGGGTGCAAATTTTGTGCAACGGTATTTTCTTTGACAATTACAATTTTTTTTCCCACTCCCTCTTTCTGCTCCGCAGTTGTACTGGCACAAAAGTTTGTGTGGCTGCATTTTGGACTGAAAGGCAAAACCGTAGTGCTTTAAAAAAAAAAAAGTCATTTGTTAGTTTTTAAGGCTGTCCTGTAAGCAGGTTTACCTGGAAAAATGATCAATGCTTAATGGAAAAGACAGGAGTCCCATCAGTTGATGCTGCTATAACTACAGCCTGAGTCAGCTGTCCGATAACACAGCAATTATTGAAGAGCAGGAGCTAGCGAAGCACCCTCTACTTTGCAGTAATAAGCTGGTGGCAATTATAAAGCGCTTAAAAACAATTAATTCTTTCTGTGATGCTTTTGTAGCATGAGTGCAGTTTACCTGATTGAACGTAGACAGCAAAGCTGCAGTGGGGAAAGAGTCATATCACCTAACTATATACATTTCTGTGGTATTAACATTTCCACCTGAGCTTGTCACCTTCAGATACCTTTCTACCTTTTTAGAATGTCTGTGTGTTTCAAATGTTTAGCTCACCCCATAAATTTAGGGATGCAAGCCAATCCTTTGCTGTTCAAATTTAGCAAATCAAAATGAGGAACTGGGAGGAAGGACGGGCATCTCCATGATGTTATTTATTTAATAATGAAGTCCATGATTAAAGATTTCTAAAGAAAAAATTAAGAAAAAAACCTTTTTGAATTGCAGCTACTAGTTCCATTCTAAATGTTTTGTCTCTCAGATAAGTTATAAACCTAATTTTTTTATGTTATATTAGCATTTGTTTGTCAACACTTAAAAAAGAGAAGAAACAGCTATATTCATGACTGTAAATCCCTATAGATCATACTTTTCCTTTCACTTGCCAGGATAAAACCTATGCTTTGATTTGGTCTCATATAAGACTTCGAAGACTCTGAAGCCTTAGTGGGCCGCTGGTTGAGAGGAAAAACATAGATATATTGTCCAAGGTACTTTTACAAAAATCACGAATCTATCTTGCTAAGATTTTATTATCCGAAGACAGGATACAGTTACATGCAGTGAAGAAAAGACTATGAGAAGAAACAATGCCAGGATTTATTTATTTTTTAAAACCAAAGGATGTTGAAAATGTAATGGAAAGAATGGTGATTTTTGTGAAGTGCTTGCCCCAGAAAACAGAAGGGCAAATTGTAGGTAAGTGCACTGATAGTGCTGCAGGAAGAGAAGCTTAGATAAAATCAGAGGAGAGGTACAAGGCAAAATTGGAATAGAAATGCAACCCTTCAGATTTTTCTGTTTACTGGTAAGTACTGTTATGATACGAGATGTTGGCTGTTCGCTGCTGATAAAGTAATGCTTATAGACAGAAGGAAAATCTGGCTAAAAAGTGAAACAGTGAGTCTCGAGATAAGGCTCTCCTTTGGCTGGAAAAGGGACTTGCAGTGTTCCTCTAGTTCTTTGGTGATAACATCTCAATATCTACTCTAATTGTAGACACTTAAAACTCTGTATCTTCAGACATTCCTGTTCAACAGTATAGATTAATTTTTAATTTTTTTTTTTTAAATGATCAAGGCTCCTCTAGCTCTGGGGTTGTTCTGGGCCTTCCTCCCTCCATTCCTGTGATCACCGCGCAGCTCAGCTTTCTTCAGTTTCTTCTGCTGAGCTTTTCACTTCTCTTGTGAAAACAGCAGAGAACCGAGACCCCTTCTTTGCTCCCATCCTCTTAACTAGCTCACGAGTGGCACTTAACCTCTGTCACGCCACACCTATGCTTTATAATTACTCACTCATTTTGAACTACTTACCAAACATCCAGACATCATTATTACAGGTAAGAGGACACAAAATTGCATGTTCTTTCTATTTTTTTTTCCTGTTTTTATTTGCTTACTCAAATAAGAAAATAAGGTGAAAAATCTTCTAGAAATGTCACAGTACTCAAAGCTAAGTTACTGGGAGGGTTTTTGACAGGGCAGGCTGTATCTGAAGGGTGCACTGCCAGGCAATTGAAGGAAATTGAAATTCCTAATTGCTAATTAATTAGGAAAACAGGTAAATCAGGTGAACTTATGTTTGTTCTTTTCTTATTTGTGCTTCATTTTTAGAAAACAAGTTTTAAGGTAGTAGTCTGTTTTTTGAATGGACATTTGAAATCTTTGCATTATTCTTACTCATTTGGTTTAATTCTTTCATCATAAATGAATGCAATTTTCATGGTGTATGCTGTGACGTGGTGAGGTATTACCTGTTTTCTGGGCAGCAGACGGACAGATGAAAGAGGAAGATTTTTATTTTCTTGCAAATGTCTTGTTTAATGGGGACAAAGAGTCCGTAGGAAATGATTGTCAGAAGGATCACGCATTCTTGCTCTGCAATTAAAAAGTAGGTAACCCCTACTTTTTCTCTTTCCTAATTTATGCCTATGAGGTAGTCTAACAGGGTGGGAAAATGCTATTCCTGCTGAGCAGCCTAGTGCTTATTTTCTCTCTGCATCATATCTCCTGAGGATGCTTTCTATACTGCAGTATGGAAGAGGTTATTCTTAGGAATGGATGTCCTCAGGTCCCCACTCCCCCAAAACATATTGCAATATTGTTAAGAAGCAGAGACACTTGGTAGTGCATGTAGACACAGTCCCAGACCTTGACACAAGGGCTAAATGACTCGAAGTAGCTTGGGGTGGGAAGTGTTTATAAGACTGATAAGTAGGGAAAAACATACACCTGGGAAGCAAAATAGCTGACATGGTTGCAAGTGCTGTTAGTTCTATATATTTCGGTGCACCACTACCTCCACCTTCCCTTCTGTTTTGTGTGTGTATTTAACCGTGTGTTTAGTAGTGGCACTAACCAGTGAAATATGTATATTGTTTTTGTGTCAGTTTGTGCGTAAAACTCAATGTTAATTTTTCCTAAAATAATGACTGATGTGTGTAAATTTTAAGTAATGTTGAAAGTGAGTTTGTGCTTAATCATGCTTTGTATGGGAGGAGAGCTATCTAATGTTACTGAATTTCTTTTCCTCATTAAACAGGAGTTGAGTTTATTAGCATACATCTTATTAGCTATCTAATAAGTGCAGGTAATATTGCTTATTTAATTAGAAGCTTCACTTCTAATTAGATGTTTTTAAGTATTAATTTTGATAGATGTTTTCGGGTTCTGTTCTGAAAATATAAAACACTTAAACCTAAAGGTGAACTATAATGGCTTATATGAGCTACACCTACTTGCTGGACTTCGGGATTCAGTGAGGTTTCACTGCGTACGTAGAGTTGGAAGATTGAAATGTATTATAAATAATTTTCTTCAAAAGTAAGTTTTTATAATTTCTTGAAGTCCTAACATTACTTTGTAGGATGTTGCAACTCGTACATCATATTTGAAAGTTAATTGGAAGTAATTAAGTTAATGGGTTTCAAAGCATCAGCCAAACATTTAAGAAAGTTCTTGCAAAGCTGTTTTCATCAATTAGATAAGAAATTTATCATATATTGGATCCATATATGGGATCCACTTAGAAGGAAAAGTTACGAAGAATTTTTCTTTAAAAAGAGTGTCTAATTGCTTAGGTTGTACTATATGAAAACTATACTGAAGAACTAATTAGAGTGTCATAAAGCACAAATACTTCTGGGATTCTCCCACTGTTTTTCAGTACAGCTATAAACACGGATACATTTCAAGTTGTCATGTTATTTGAGAGACAAACTTGAAAAAACATCTGGTAGCTATTCTGACAAACACTATGTAATTGTAAAGGTACATGTAGACATATTTCCTTATATTTTTACTCTGATTCATGGAACCTTTTCATTCTCAAAAGTGATGGTTTTGTTCTGACTTTTCTAGTTCTGTTGAAGTTGTATGAGCACACAAAAGCTGCATATGGAAAAGTGTAGTTTCTCTTCATCTGCTGCCACTTTTTACCCCTTTATATATATATATATATATATATGAAATACATCTCTGGAAGGTGTGATGTGTGGAATTTTTTTTTTTTCATTTTTAAATTTTTTTAAATTATGATCCTTTAATTGCCTTTGGGCTCAAAACTGATGTTTTAAAACTAAAAAAAAGCTTCTATCACTTTTGAGATCATAGGCCTTTGCACCGCTTTTAGTGGTAATCTACCTATACATTATACCAATGTGAGAAGGCGCATGTGTTTTTCCTGAGGAAGCATCGTACCATATTTTCTCACTTGGGAGTGGATTCTAGTACTTGAGAAATAAACTGGAAAGCTGAAGGGCGATGAAAGGGTTGGCGGATCCCTTGGCACGACGTGGTGGTGTGAGGGCCTGTGCTGAGGGTGTCATGGGGAGCAAGGGAAGACGCGTGAGGGAGGAGCCTGGCTTGTTGGCAGCCACCTGGCAGGGATCTGGGCTGCTGCTCCGGCCTCCCTTTTCCCAGGCGGGCTATCTGGAGGAATGGTTGGATGAAAATGGCTTGAGGAACATAGGGGCTGAGGATTGCTTCTGCCCTGGGAAGAGGGGAGCGAGGGCGATGAGGGAAGCCGAGGGGCAGCTGGTCACCGGCGGCGCAGCGTGGGCGGGCTGTGTGAGGGGTTGGTGGTCATAGGCCTCAACTGGCAGCAGGCACCTCTCCAAAACCTGCACCTGAAAGAAAGGAAGCTTTCAAGGACTGCATGGGGAGGGAGTGGGGAAGTCGGGGAAGAAATGTGCCCTCATCCTGGTTTTGGCAGTGTCTGAGGCTGTTTGTACAGAGCAGAAAGCGCGACTGAAGCTTGGACGATGGAGGCGTGAGGAGGAAGGGACTCCGGTCCCTGACGCTTGCAGTAACCAGGCACTTTGTTGTTAATTCTGGGGAGAAGGGTGTTTACCAACAGGCCAAATGCTGCATCTGTGGCTCCACACCAAGAAGTTGCATTCAAAATGCTGTATCCAAAGGTAGCGACTGTAGAATTGATCTAGTGAAGCAGTAATGTGGATGAGCAAATGCAGAATATTCTCCTGAACCAAAGAAGGAAGAATAATATTTTTTAAAAGTATTTAAATAATAAAGCACGCAAAGAGGTTAGTGATGTCAGCTTGAGAGTGTGCATGCTTGTAAGCTCATGTGAATTATGAGCTGCTGTGACTACTGAGTGATAGGTGTTCCTCAAACCAACATAAATGCAGCTGAGAACAGGTTTTTTTTCCTCAGAGAACAGAGTTTTTGCTCTAGAAGTATCTCTCTGGACGGCATTTTCCTGGTTCAGTGGTCAGGTCAATTTGCATTACCATTGAATCCACTGCCACTGTTATCTAATGCACGCAGTAAATGGCTGGGACTAATACCTTCCTCAGCTATAAGCTAGGCTGAGTACTCTTCTCTCCTGCCAGTGGCTCTGTGTCCAGGTCTCCTCCTTTTTGTGCCACCATCACCTGGCTTTGGAGCGGGCAACAGAAGAAACTCGCATTCACTGAGATTCCAGTCAGTTCTGCGTATTTGAGCTAAGAATATACAAGGGGAACAGGGGAGCCACACAGAAAAAGGTGATTTCTGGTAGAGTCATTGGAGTCTTTCTTGATGCGTTACACAGTTCGGTGGGACTGCTCTGGGGACTCTGCCAGCAGTACTCATTTGGTTCACGCATTTACTCCAGCCTTGCTCAATGCACAAGATATATTAAAATTGGTGCAGGATTAACCAGCAGCTCAGCAAACTGTGTTTTTCATACAGTCACAGCAACTGTACCAATAAGTAACTTTTAAGGAAAGTGGCATACAGATTATTTTTTTTAACCTTTTTTATGCTACCACTATTTGCTTTGAGTAAATTCAGTGAAATGTATTTCCCTAACATAAGGCAGACCACTGGAACTCCTGTTTAAAACTTATTGATGAGTTAGTGTCTCAGACTCCTGTGTGCGGTAGGCTACTACCATACATTCCTTGGCTAAGATGATGGCAGAATAGAAAGAAAATAGTTGCTAGCAGTATCACAGGTAGTCTCTTGTACACATGGAAGAGGATCTGGGCCTTCTAAGAAGATTCAACCCTGACAAGGATTTTCCCTTAATCCTTATGTTTCAGATAGCTCAAACAGATTACTTGGATACTGAAATGGGTAGGCTTAAAATACCATTTATCTCTGATTGCTGGAATCTCTTTCTGGAAAGCGTTTGGGAGGACAGCGGTTGTTTTGTTTTTTTAAACCAGAACTTTCAGATTAACCCTGGAAAAAACTTTTATGGTGCCGGGTCTGGATGACGCAACCTGTTACTCAGTGGTATATTTATGGTTTGACTTTCAGCTACCATTTCAAAGTACAGAGAAAGCAAACCAACCACAACAGCCTGTTAAACAGTTAATAGTTTTTAATGAAAATAATGGTTGAAATGGTTATTGTCTGAATATTACTTAATTCACAGTCTGCCATGTCCACATCCACAGCATGTGACAGCAGCCTTATCACCAGCCCAGATTTGGGCTTATCTTGGGAGGCACAGACTATGATAACAAAGAGTATCTTAGTCACAAAAAGGTTGTGGGTATCATGAAAAGTAGTCTGAACCACAGGTGTCAATTTAAATTGCCATAAATCCCTGTCATTCTGATTTAAAATTGTTTTAATCCATTCTAACTTTGTGCCTTTGGATTAAATTAATTTTGCCCGAGTAGTCTCTTCTAGTCAAGCTTTAAGGTAAAGGTTGTAAATATGTCACTTAAAGGAGCATGAAAATAGGAAACCCAGTTCACCCCAGCCCCCGAAACATGAAAGGGTAGCTTTAATGTTTTCACAAGCATGTATGCATAGTTACGAATTCACATTAATGCTATTCATAAATGTAAGAGACCAGTGATTTCCTGGGAACCATATTTGCCAGACCTAAACAAGCATTTTCCTTGAAATATGACTGATACTAAGCATTAGGACACTTAAAAATTATATCATTGCTAATAAAAGCTATTTTTAAAGCTTTAATTTTAAAAGTACATGATTGCTAAAGTATTTTTTTTAAGAGAAGGCTTTCGCTTACAAAGATACATTTTTAGTATTTTTTTCTAAAACCTGCACAACATAACACTGTGATTTCCCCTCCTATGAAACCCGTGCATACCATATATATTTTAACGGCTTGGTTTTGATGCCCTAAGTCAGGTTTTACTGGTGACTTTGCAATACTCATTTTGCTTACATGTTCAATCATACTTTTATGTGCATATGAATGCACCACTGATTAGTATTGATTTTTCTCTTCCTTGTTATTAATCACGACTGAATATGGAGAAATTTTGGAGGCTTCTTCCCCCCCCTAATTTTCTTGGTGAGCTATTCTAGAGCACACACACACCAAAAAATACTCTACAGACCATCCTATAAATGCAGATAGTATATGCCCTAATGCTCATAACGTACCTCCCCCTGAGAGGGGATTTTCAACATCTCAGAAACAAGAACATATTTTAAATTGTTATTATATGCATTAGATGAGCATTTAATTCAAGGCTTCTCGAAGTTCAAATCTGGTATTATATGAATCAGCTAACTTCATTAGAATATGAAAATCTCAAATATCTGTTTAGGAACTTATTTCTCAATAAACCTGACTGTATCTTTATCTGGAATATCAATATTCAAAAGCCTGGCTACATTCTTAACTTGCTGATTGCATCCTTTCCTTACAGAAAATCAATTACTCTTACCTACAGTAGCAGCATTTTAAAAGGATATAATGAAAGCTTGAATTTCATTCTCCAGTTTAACTTCTGGATGCTGCGTGTGTACCTCTCTTCTGTGCCCCTTGTTTAAATTCCCTTTGGGCTTCAGATAAGGTCACCAGTGTGCTGCTTTATTCTAAAAAGGTGGGCACAACAAGGTGGTTCTTTCTCTGAGACCTTCTGTGTCAACCCTTACAACTGTTATGCAGAGAGTACTGCAGTTCCTGTTTGTGTTCAGTTTGCTCTATTGCTGACCTTACATAGCAGTAAAACCACAGTATTTTGAATTTCTATGAATGGAGAGACATTAGTAAAATGAATGAATGAATGCAGAAGTGTTTGGTACATGTTTTTTCTGATGGTTTATAATGTATCTAGGTGAAGGAAGGTAAATCCCTGTGTAGATAGTTGTATTTTATTTGAGGGGTTTATCTTAATCCACTACCTGGTAATGAAGAAGGATGGTAACAACACTATTCCTTAAATCTGTCTGGTACTGTAGTTTTGTCTGCGCATGTTCTGGTGAATCTATCCAACTTCAGTGCGGAACTTTTAATGGTAATTATTAATTATAAATTGGCATAGCTTGCAGTTTTCCACCTGATATTGTGCAAAAGCCTTTTCTTATATTTCCAAATAGGCAATTTCATCCAGAGTGTGAGGGTTTTTAAAGAGTTTGTCTTTGCTATCAAACCATATATAGAACATGACCTTACTTAAGTTTTCTAATGAGACTTCCCCAGTGAGGTTAGGTTTTCCTGTGATCAACTGAATGTGACTTGATTCTACATTTATTGCTTACAAGGTTTGTGATTAGCATCATACTAGCCCAGCCTGTGTTCTGAGTACTACTGAAGGAAATGGCAGCTCGTGTTACCTGCCATCCAAAGGTTACTTTTTTCAAGTAAAGGCAAATTTAAGAATTTGAGAAAGAGTATTGTAAGAATTAGCCTGTTAATCAAAAGCCAAACCTGTTATCTGATATCAGTAGAAAAGCAGTGGCAGAAAAATAGGAATAGTTTTGAAACAGGAAGCGTCTAGTAATCTATTCAAATGAAGCTATTCTGTTTTTCTGAACTTCTTATTTTATTTATCAGCATCCTGCATAATTTGTATATTACACTTTATAATATGATTCTGAGCATTAGCCACACAGCAGGACATACTCCCAGTCTTCTAAAGATGGGAAGTAAAGATTAGCAAGGGAAGTGTCAAACCGCTGAAATATTACAATCTTTAGTAATGTGTCACAAAATCTGCCCTTATCAGACAATAAGTGTCTAGGATGCTAATATGTTTCTTTCAGCTTAGTGTGTGAGACTAAGTCTTGTTTTGGGAGAGCAAAACATTTTATAATATTTATTACATGGCATAAGGGCTTGTTGAAAAGTCTTGCCTTTAGGATTTTTGTAAAATACAGTTTGTGTTCAACTGTGTTGCAAGTTTCAGTGCAAGCAAGACGTCATATCATCCATCTTTATAATAAAATGTGCTATATAAGAGATACTGTCACAACAGAAAATAGCTTAGATAAAGTGCTGGGGTTTGGTGGTTGGTTGGGGTTTTTTTAACTGATATGGAAGTTATCTCAATATTTCGTCTTAATGAAAAAAGGGAAGTTGGGTAGCAAGAGAAAATGGGATCTTTCCTGCCTGGAAAATGCTGTAACACTGTAAATGCCTCAGTGTTTAGCTGTTTGTGGATGCATACAGAGAGAGTTAGTTATCCTAAAAATGTTCTGTGAGAGAGAAGCCACCTTCTGGATGGAGTAGTTGAAGCACAGAGGAAGTGACAAATTTGCTGAGGGATGTCA
Source organism: Elanus axillaris (assembly GCA_026212715.1). Lineage (NCBI taxonomy): Eukaryota > Metazoa > Chordata > Aves > Accipitriformes > Accipitridae > Elanus > Elanus axillaris. Next base: position 26,893,303 of record JANZLQ010000022.1, on the reverse strand, counting down.
GATGTCCTCGAATAAAAATACTCTGGTTAAGAGTTTATCCTTTCTGTTTCTCATACACACACACACACGAGTAACAAAATGAACTTGCACATCATAGTTAATGTGTAATATGTTACCTTAACAGTTGAAGTGAGATGCATTATTGATACCAATTCTTGTGTTCAGTAGATGGTCACTAGATGGCATTCTTTGGGTATAGAATTTAAAGGGAAAATAATCTGTAATGTTTAATTTGTATTCAGCTGCATTTCAGTCCACTGTTATTTCTGCCTGAATATAAAAACTTCAGAAAGGACGTGTTATGGCAGTAGGAGAGGAAGGAAGGAAGCATTTTACTGTATTTTGTTGTTTCAGAGTTGGCCCTTTCCAAGCAGTGTAGTTTATCATGCACTTTAATAATATTGTGTAAACGTTTTGTAATGCTTTTCTATTTAGTTTATACGGAAATATGTTTTTAGATTATAAATTAATGCAGAACTATGAATCTGTTATGTGTTGTGCTCACACTCCTTAGGGATGATCAGCAATCACTATGAAATGTTCTAGATAAGATCACATCTTCAAAGCACTTAAAACTGAAAGCAACTAATCAACAACAGCAGCTCTTTTTGTGGAGTAGAACTGCAGGAAAACTCCCGTAATCAGAGGATGAGTGCAGATACTTACTCATATTGTCTCTTTTAGGGCTGGGACAAAGTGTGCATGTAATACTATGATAACCTGCCTCTCAGAAGCCGATCTGAAATTCCATTTAGGCCCGAGAGCCATTTCTCAATCAAACCTGTGGCAAAAGTATCCCTGTACTGCAGAATGTACGGAGTAATTAAAAGTATATTGTTCTAGTAAAAGCTCTGAGTACTACATGTATAAGGGTACATGGCAGTTGCCTTACCTCAGTCAGTGCCATATTTTTGGATGAATAAAAGCAGTCATCATTGATTTCCTCGCTGTGTTTCAGATCTGACTCATCTATTTTGTTCTAATTCAAAATGAGAGATGAAGCATCTCAAGTGGCTATAAACACTGTTCTGTGAGTGCCGTTGAGTAACCGCAGTTTATTGCGGGCACCATTCTCTGGGCTCCTTTGCCGGTTGGTTTTATTGCCTCAGTGGCCCAGAGGAAAGGGCTCGCTAAGGTGGAACACTCTGGTTTTCCTGCTGTCTGTACCACCTGAATTGTGCAGTATAATTGGTAAGGTTTAGGGTATCCAGCTTGTTTCAGATACAACATTATTAATTTGCTGGCCTTTTCTGGGCTAATCTCTAACAAGCCTTCATCACAGCTGAGGAACCTTATCGTTTTGAACCAGTTACTAGCAAGAACTTCCAGTTTAATACCAAAATAACTTCTGCTGCAAAGAAAAATGATGTTCAGCACTTTGATCCATACAAATTTATATACTTTTTTGTGTCTTTATATATAAACAAGAAAAAATAAAAGCTGTTATCAAAATTCTCATTATTTAAAGGTAATGTTAATGTAATCGCTTTCCTAATAACATATAAAGTTGAGGGTAACTCAGTAGGTGGCAGTCCTCTTAAGCCAAAGAAGAAACAGGGTGAGCATGAGGGACTTGGATTTGAATGGAGTAAACTGTTTATTAAGTATTTCCTTGTCATCTAAAGTCAGTATAGATTGCATCTGTTATTTAGAATCCTCCTAACTATTGATGGTTTCTTTTTTTGTATCTTGAGTGTTCTGTAAAGTTGTGATAATAACCCTCTAAATGTATTTGAGGAGCTATGCTGTACAAAATGAGAAAAAAAATAATAGGTGAATGTCTGTATTTTTCTTCCTAATTTGTCAATATTTGAGCTTAATTCCGAGTACTATTTTATACTCTTCTCTGAAGACAAATTCTTCCTAGACATGATTGTAACAGTTCTAATACATCGGTGCTTGGCATTCTTCAGACCAAGCAGTATATTTCCTGTAGCTCTTCCCGTATCTGTGGTTTATCACTTCATCTGCCCAAAGGCACTTACGTCTTACTGGTTTCCAGTAGCAGCTGCCTTTCCCGGGTCCTACCATCTGTCTCTTGCTCCCGCTTACTCTCTTCTCCCACCTAGTCTGTTCAGATCTTTAGGCTCTTCTCACAGAATTATTCTCCAAAAAGCTTGTCTGTGTAGCTATAGCTTGTTTGGTTTTTTTTTTCTTTTCTTGCTTCACACACAAAAAGGAAGCTCTGTCATTCACATGTTACCCACTGTTTTCATCTAATTTTTTTGTAGGATAATCCTTAGAACAGGAATTGGTGTTCTCCTGTCCCAAGTAAATGGCCCGTGCTTCTAAACAACATCTCTTGCATCTACTTCCCAGTAGCTAAATCCTTGGTATATGGTCTCCGCTCAGTAGCAGAAATGAATGCTTCTCCCTGTTTCGCTTTCAGCCTGTGGCAAAGGTGCCCTCTCATGGGTTTGCATCGATGATGCTGTAGTATCTATCAAACAAATTGTTTCCTTCAGGCTAGTCCTCATCATCCGCAGTGCGAGAGACCTCCCTTTGCTTCAGTCCTCTTGGTTGCTAAGGGAGAGACTAGATACTTTTTTTTTATCTTACCTACATGATAGATTTGTGTCGCCAGCAGTATGCAAACTGTTTGAAAACTAACACAAAAATACGCTCATTTAAAAAAAAAATAAGCCAAAGCTTTACTGGTATAAAACAGCGTGTGTTCTAAACATGTTAAATATAATTCATACTGCCTTCATCCCACTGTGTGCTTGCTTCACTCCCAGTCCCTTTCAAGCAGGCTACAATCACTCCTCCTCTGCATGAAAGGAGTGCACTCATAAAACAGATATCTTAAAATAAAGCCAAAGGAGTTACTTATTTTCCTGTAACACAGAAGATGTGGGTGTTAGAAGCAAAAAGCTCTGATAACTTGCTTAAGCTGCTTAAACAGTGTCGGTGGAGAGACATGGGAAGATCAGGTATGAGCAGGTCGAAGGGAGATTTTGATAATATTTGGGGAAGTTTGGCAGTGAACCTGTCTTGTCCTTCTCCCACATGCTTGGCCAGATGTAAGGTGTGGGAAAAAATGTGGCGAAAATGCAAATATTGCCCGGAGGTCACTGCAAATGAGGCCAAAGGCTCACTGGATGATGTCTGAGGGAGACGAATAAATGTTAAAGGGAGACCGTGTGGATGGTATAAAAGTGAAAATTCACATAAAATTTGGGTTCTTGATCCACTGTCTGCCTGCATGTTGCTGCAGTTGTTTTCCATAGTTTATGCATGGAGGTGTGTGAGGGGGATTGTTTGTTAGTTGATTGATTGTTTGTATAGATCGTACATGGGTGATACATGATGGAAGAGATAATCAGAGAAAACTGTTGTGTCCTGTGAAGCGCTCAGTAGGAGTAAATGAACAATGAGTTATTAGGTAGGATCCTTCCTAATCCTCCATAGATTGCTATACTGTTTATTTGTGGGGTTTTTTTTTTTTTTTTTAAATATGGACAATATGGCATAGTTGTGAGCCTTTCTGTTGGGAGCAGGGAAAAAACTAAACTATAAACCAGAAACGTTGCCTTGCCGAGATTGGGATAGATCTTGGAGTGACTGTTGCCTGATCATCAGGCTCTTGTATTGTTGGTTCTGCATCAGTTGCTGCAGGCATCATCTTCTGGAATGAATTTTTTTTCTTTTTTCATTAATTTAAGTTCTGAGTTTTCTAACTCTGTGAGTAGAATCTACTGTTTCCTGTTTTCTTGAGCTGCAAAGCAGGCACCTAGGAAAGGAATACATGGTTTCTCATTCAAAACTACTGCAACTGTTGTGATGTTACAACTTCAAAATTATTAAGGAAGTTAAGGAAGGGAAAAAGTATATATTAGGGGAATATTTCGTTGTTTTCCTTAAACTTGTGATAGATATCTGTGTATATTAATTTTACCTGAGAAAATTCCTTTAAAAAAAAAAATTGTGCAGTACAAATAGCCCTCTTCGGGGTGTGTCTCTTGTGCCTTTTAATCCATTGTATAGCATTAGAGGTTGGTTTTCTGTGGCAAAGATACTGTCTATATTGTAGTTGTCTAACATAAATAGTTACATGTTATTTTTGATAGTCTTGTCCACTCGTAATAAATACGGTTTTTATCAAGAATAGCATTTCATTACTTTGCATAATTTACTGGAAATATAGTTAATGAATTAGAAATAATTAAATGAAAAAGAGTGGTTGATGGTTCTTTAATCTTTTTATATGCGACGTAAACGCCTAAGTAAAATATGCAATACTAATAGCTACTTAATGATCATGCAAGATATTATGCAGTGGGAAAATAACTGCAAATGAATAACTGGTACAGAAAACTTTAAAAAAAAATGTGAGAAAGTGACATAAGTTTTTACTGTGTGAAACTATAAAATAGATTGAAGTGTGATATAATCTTATCACTACTGTGCTCAACTGAGCAGAAATAACACAAAGTCACCTGCTATTATCTTGATGAATGTCTTTGAAATCTTTGGTGATCAAAGGCGTAATTTTGGGCTTCCCAGTGTCCACAGCTTTGCTCTCAATAAGTGAAGAAATCAGATTCTGGCATTCTTTGTCCCTAGCTGCAGCTACAAATTGCACAACTGAATAAATCTTTAGACAAATTCTGTTTCCAAATAGTTGCACGCATACGATAGTAAATGAAGATTTGAGCATGTATTCAGACCATGCAAGAAAACTATGCCTGTTATCTTAGTAATAGTCACACCTCAAAGGTATGAAAAGTATAAACAGGAAACATCTTTTATACGAGGATCAATCCTCAGAGGGAAATAAAGGCAATTTTTTTCCATCTATGACATTGAAGTTTAGGTAAGGAGGAATTTGAATTGCCTTCTGGATTCCTGGTCAGAAAATATTCTCATTTTGAGTTGATTTACTGCTGCAGACCTACAGCAAAACAACAAAATAAACCCCAAAGCCTGAAAACTTACTATACACAGTAAAATGAAAAAATCTTACCTAGTTTTCCTCCTTTACAATACTTGCAGCACTGAGAGGTGTATGAAACCTAGTAAGTAGGTTTCACAAGGTGGTTTATGTCTTACTGGTATACCCAGAGCTAGCACGCAAGAAACCTCTGAATCCCGAGCAGGAGTAACGGCCTCGGAGCAGTCTGCAGGATGGTGTGTCAAAAGACTCTCTCTTACCTGGCAGCTATTTGGTTTTCACCCTTTTTGTGGGGGAGAGGAAATACTGCATGATAGTTCTTAATAGCCTCAACAAGCCTTGAAAGCAACAGGAGACTATTGGTCTGGGAAAATCCTTCATCCTGGTCTTCCTAACTGTCAGCTGCAAAAGCAGCCCAGATGTAAAGAAAACTCTTCTCTCACACCATATGAACTATGGCTTTGGGAAGGGAAAGGGTTTTCTTTCTACCAGAGATTCAGATTTAATAACATGCATTCATGAATTTTTGCAAGTAATTAGAATCTGTCCTGATATCAGTGTGTTTTAACTGCTAATGTGCAAATTGGCTAAGACAATCCCCCCCTTCATTTTTCTTAGAATAATTTATCTTTTTAACATAAGTTCCTATTCAATTGGTAAATGAAGTACAATCTAGTCTTTCTGTGATACCAGAACTGCCCACAGTACTCAAGATGTGGACACGTTTTATGTGGAGATGAAATTACATCCTTTGTCTTGGTTTCTGTAGAGTGTAGTTCAGATAACCAGTCTATGGAGATGGTTTTATAAAGCTTAAAGTCAAATGGTCTCTAGCTAATGCCTCTGAAAAGGCATGTGCATAGTTCTACCTGCTTGGCTTACTGAACTTTTCATTTTTAGGAGCTCTTCAGAGTTTGAGAGGGTTTATTTGTTTTGTTTTCTTTTGAGAGGGTTTTTTGCTATTGGTTTTTCACTAAGACTGTGTTAATGTTTTGGTCCTAATGTCACTCTTGGGTTTGTTCCTATGAAGACGTCCAAAAAATTCACTTTAGCAACATTGTGTGAATCTTTGAAGTATTTCTTCATAAAGCAAGAGAGTCTTGAATGGAATTGCTTTTGTTAAAATCAAGCCCCTAAGTTTCATTTATTTGTTAACTGTTACAATGGTATTACCACTGCTCTGTACTGTGACTTGCCATAAATCTCTGCCTGTGCCTGAGCACTATGCAGGCCCCAGTGTGGCAATCCATTTCACGCTGGCAGACTTGGTTCAGAGCTGAAAAGCAAGGGCATGTCTTGGGCTTCGTGCAATGTTAGGCTCATCCTGAGAAGTAAGACCACGGTGTGCAGGAGTTATTTTCTTTGATTTCTGTCAGTTGTCAAAGGTATGTATTGGATACTACTCCTGGAACAAAGTAATAGAGGGGAAGTTGGGTAGCTGCACCTCAGTAATGCTGGCTATGAGTACAGTATGAGCTACAAGTACAGCAACAACAAATGTGTTGATACTTGTAAGAAAAATGTTGTCGGTGTTAATATGCTCTCCATCGAATACCTACATATAGTTTACTTTGTGGCTATAGTAAAATATTCTGCATCTGTGAAGTCAGTTTCTCAAACTACCGGTTGTGTAAGTAATTAGAAACGGCCAGCACTGGAGGTAAGAAGTGACCGTCTCATGTTTACACTACTCTTGGTATTTGGCACATGCATCAAAAGTATATGACCAATCAGTCTGCAGCTCTGGCAAGGAAAAACTAGCAAGCCCTTAAGGAATGTATCTGCAAATAAGATAACTTCTAATTGTAGTTTTCCATACAAAGGTGCTTCATCTTCTTTAATTGCTGTTGGTTATTCTAAGTGGGTTTTGTTGCTTTTGGATATTGAAAATGCCAAAAGTTACATCTACTCATCAGTTTTCTAAAATGTCTTTAACATCTGCCTCTTCCAGAGGAGGACAGCTTAAACTGTTGTCTGTATTCATGCAGTGGCGTGCTTCCTCCTTTTACAAACTAGAAATAACAACATACTATTAAAATTCCAGTAAGCAAAATTTCATCCAAAGTTTAGTTTGGAAATATGTTGATTAACTGCGATAACAGGGGGAAAGAGAATAAATTCATAGGTATCGTTTTTAAAATAGAACCAAAGTAAACCAGGAAAAACTTTGTCCTACTAAGTCATCTCCAGATCCCAAGATATTCCAAATATCCCTGGTAAATACACATTTAAAATGTACTTGATTTATAAAATCTAGAGGATCTTTCTGCTCTCTATAATTTGTACTTTCCACAAAGCTGATGAGATCTTTTCTTTCCTCCTGCTAATTTCTACTCTCCTGACTTTTGGGGTAAAGAAGTCCATTTCAGGCTGGGCGATGAGAGGACTGAGAGCAGCCCTGCAGAGAGGGACTTGGGGGTGTCGGCTGACGAGAAGCTCAACATGACCCAGCAATGGGCGTTTGCAGCCCAGAAAGCCAACCGTATCCCGGGCCGCATCACAAGAAGCGTGACCAGCAGGCTGGGTGAGGTGATTCTCCCCCTCTGCTCCGCTCTGGTGAGACCCCACCTGCAGGACTGCCTTCAGCTCTGGGGCCCCCAACACAAGAAGGACGTGGACCTGCTGGGGCGAGTCCAGAGGAGGGCCGTGAAGATGATCAGAGGGCTGGAGCGCCTTCTCTATGAAGACAGGCTGAGAGAGTTGGGGTTGCTCAGCCTGGAGGAGAGAAGGCTCCGGGGGGAGTTGGGGTTGTTGAGCAGGAGAAGAGAAGGCTCCGGGGAGACCTTATAGCCGCCTGCCAGTACCTAAAGGGGACATGCAGGAAAGCCGGAGAGGGACTTCTTTTCCCAAGGCCCTGTAGTGAGAGGACAAAGGGTAACGGCTTTACACTGAGAGTGGGTAGATTGAGATTAGATGTAATGAGGAAGTTCTTCGCTGGGAGGGTGGTGAGGCCCTGGCACAGGTTGCCTGGAGAAGCCGTGGCTGCCCCATCGCTGGCAGTGTTCGGGGCCAGGTTGGATGGGGCTTGGAGCAACATGGTCTAGTGGAAGGTGACCTGCCTGTGGCAGGGCGGTTGGAACTACATGATGTTGAAGGTCCCTTCCAACCAAAGCCATTCTATGATTCATTATATCTCTAATTATGTATTCAGGAAACTACTCATTCCTTTTTTGGCTAAGTAATGATCATTCTGCTTCACTTTATCTCACAGCAAAATGTATGATGGCTTCTATTACTTCAGGGGTAAAACAGGCGGCCTTCAACACAACATCTGGGGGAGGGAAGGGCAGAAATCAGATCTCTGAAGCTTATTTAGTAAAGCAAACACTGCTAACGTGAAATTATAGATTACTGGCTTTGCTAAGGATATCCCTGGATTGAAGCAGGTTGGTTTAGTTGCTACCTGTTTTGAGTGGTTTGTATCTATAGATGGGATTAGAAATAGTTATGTATAACTAGCATTTCAGGTTGTGACATTTCATTGATAAGAAGCTTTGAAAAATAAGTGTTATTACTACTTTAGTTCTGGGAAGAACACCCTGCTGATCAGTCCTGAAATCACCTCAGTGGAGTTGGGCTGGTGCTGTCAACATTTAACATCTCTCAATTGATTTTTGTGATTGCAAGTCAAGATGAATTAGGAATTCGGGTTTTAAACAAAATCACTATAAATCTATGGTAGCTTCCTGCAGAGGTCTGAGTGCAGAAATTTATGGGGTCTTATTAATAATCTGAATTATTGAACAGAACACTTTCTGATAACAAAATACACTTAATACTGACAGAACTACATTTTACTGTAAATACTATACTGTGACTAGCAAGTCTACCCCTAGCCACCTTATTCCTGTTACCCATTTCTAGATGAGACTTTTTCTTTCAAACAATATTATCTTAAAATTTTCACGTCATAATGTTACTCAGGTGACAAATTGTCAACTTCAGGTTATGTGATGGGGAAGAAGATTATTTAAAAGCAGTTTAAAAAGTTTAAAAGTCCTTTCTTTCCTAAAATGATTGTGATGTTATATGTATGCCAGTAACTTGTGCCCTAGCTGTCCTGTGAAGAGTAATTAGACAGTGATTAGACAGTATTCAAGCACAATTGTTTAACCAGTTAGATCATTTTCAGTGTCAAAAGATCTCTTCAAGCTGTGCAAATCATTATCACCGTTTGGTAACTATTTCTTGTACTGTCTGTGTGCAGGATTATGGTAAATAGAATGAAACGGGATTTTTTTTTTATGATATATTTGGAGGATTAGATTTGCATGGTCTCTTTGAGGATTAAGTTTGAGTATGCTGAGATGCAATTTATATGTGAGAAAGAGATAAGAAGAGAGGGAGCACAGTGAGAAGGAGAGAGTGTGATTATCAAGTACAGAGAGTTGGCTAATCCAGGTTGGCTTAATACGCTCAATTACACTTTTAGAAAGGAATAAACCTACTAAGTACATATCTCAATTAAGTGCACCCCATGTTTGAGACACCACTACAAAACAAAAATTCACTAATTCAAAATCTCTTCCACTTCCCCACCCAGTAAAATTTTAGATGTCACAAAGTCCACAAGGTAAAAATTTCTATTAGGTCAAGACTACATTTTCAGTAAGTGTTGCAAGTTTTACAGTGGTTTGGGGAGGTTCACTGAGTCAACTGGGAGGTTTACTACGTCAAGCCTTTTACATTATTTTTCTCTTAAGTTGGGGGAAAAAAAGCATTCTGATTCTAGGGAACACCATTAATCATGACAGGTTAATAGGCTGCAGAATTACCTCACCATTATTTTTCTCCTCGTTTTGTTGGGGAGAAACTCTCCTGGTCTGAAATGCTTCGCAGAACAGAGTAGTAAATCTTCTGGCACCTCCAGCTGCCAGCCCAGTACACTGATTTGCTCCTTTGGGTTTGGACCCCAGTAAAGGAGAGCGGAGGCACTGGCAATTCTTTCTTTCCTTGTGATCCAGGGTGACTTCTAGTTAGATCTTTCCCCTTTTTGGGGTGAAGCTAATGAGCACTTCGCTTTCACTGGGACTCAGGACCACCACCAAACTATAACACTTCTGAGCAGGTAGTATTCTGAAACCTACAGTTGGTTAGACTTGGGTTTTTCTCTTTTTCTTTATACCTGAAATGATAAGGACATGTGTGTAAAAGCTGAAACTTCACTGAGGTTGTTAGTCTTCTTCTAGTTACTGTTAATCAGGAATTAGTTTAGCAGGGATTATTGCTACCAATTTTATAAAACAAGGATTGTGCCTAGAGATGCGCTGTCCCTGGACAAAGTTAATGGTGCTCTCTGCTTAAGTATGAGTGATATGTAAAAGTCTTTAGTAACTGTTGACTATGTGCAATGCACCTGAATTCCTGTTTTCTTCTGTCTCTACCCCTTCTTGTCATCAGCCTCCTGGATTTTTTTTTTTTCTCACATGAGTAATATACCCAGAGTATTTGATTTCTTCAGTTACAACATTTTACAAATCTCATAACTAAAAATCTCCTAAGCACAAAGATACAACATAATTAGTTTTTTCTTATTAGTTTATAGGCATTAAGCATGATACATAATGGAGTTTCAGGAATATATCAGTCTTAAGAGAATTCATTTCCATATCGCTACTTGCTTCCAAGAATTAGTCATTTAGACTTACAGAAAACATCTGGAAATGATAACAATTTTTTTGGCCATTCCTGCTTCTTTAGCCTTTGGAGATATATAGAAAATATGTTTTGACATTTCTGTAACAATTATCAGATGTACATCTTTATTGTTAGACTTAGAAACTTAAAGCTCGAATGCTTTTTCAGCTGAACTGCTTTGAAACAGGTTTCTTGCCTTCCCTTTGTCTTCTGCTGTTGGCTTGGCATGCTGTTTACAGTCCCTGTGCCTCCGTTACCTAATTCTCTTTAAATTGCAATGCTATTCTGAGGAGAAATACCCCAAAGATTTAGATGGTCGTAGTGACTTTATGAATCTACAGTAATAAGCTTGTCTTTTACTGTTTGCAGTGACCATTTCAGTGATGATTTTCACTTAAATTTAGACATTTTTGTCTGAACGGCCTTATTTGAGCTATAAGATTTTTAATTTTTGTAATACTTACATATGCCTACACTTACACATTCAAATAGTATTCCAAATTTGTGTATCATCATACACTCTTTGCTTTAATCTTCACTGAAGTGAGACGGGATTTTGCTAATAACTGGACAAGTCACTATTCAATTGAATCGGTGTATAATTTGAAGCCATGTAATTTTCTAGTGATCTGTTCATGGCATTGTATTTCCTAAGGCTTTCAAAGTGTGTTATAAATAAAACTTTCTAAGTTTCTGTCATAGTAGAGGTCTAAAATCTTAACTTTCAAAAGTGTTTTGCTGTCACTTTTAAAATAAATTCTTAGTCTAGATTCGACTAAATGTTGGAAAATGAAACTTGAAAGGGTCTGGCTTGAGGTGTAGATAAAAGATTGTCAGATTTGAGAAGGAAGACCTACTTTCTGCTGCTTTTTTGAAGACTTCAGCAGATGAAGAAAAGGCATTTAATGCAAGTGTTAGAACTAACAAACTGAGAGCTAACATAAAGGATAATATATATTCAAGACAATTTTTAGTATGATCTTTTAGTGCTCTTTATGTATACATGTCCCTCCCCCATCTTTTTTTTTTTTTTCTTTTTTTAAATTTGGAGTTGGACAATGAAAACTTTCTTTCTTTCTCTGATTGTTAGGCAAATATACCAAGCACATAGGTTAATCGTGTTCTGCTCTCCTTGGACTGAAAATGCCACATACAGATATTTTTATCATGTAATTAAGTGGGTTTGCATACAAAGGAAGCTGAAGGTTGGCATTTCGGTTCAGAAAACAAAGGTCAATTTTTCTGCAGAAAACTTTGTGTTATAAATATAATACAATGTATGGGATTTATAGGAATTTTTTCATAAGATTTACTTTTCAGAGTCAAAATTAAATTCTTTGTTTCTATTTTTTGCCAGAAAAATATGGGCCTGGTTCTTTTGGACATTGTGTAAGATGCAGCTTTCTATACGTTGCTGGGATTTCCCTAGCAGCTTCTCCTGCTTGGGTAGATGCCACCTTGTTATTTCCTAATCCTGCCAGTCATGTTTAAAAAACAAATAATATTAATTTGGGGTGTTTGTCTTAATGACATAAAAGCAAACAATTATTTCTTCTTGAATGACATTTTCCATTATATTCGTTTCACAATACCTTTGTGGGTCCTGTAGCATTCTGAGTGGTTCAGCTTGTTCTGGCCTTAGGCGCTTTTTCCCCCTGATTTTTTGATGTGAGAGTGCAAAGAATTACTTTCTCAGAGAATTACTGTAGGAGAAAAAAACAGACTTTTGGAAGTCTGCTCTGTGCAGTGAAAGACTACACTAGCTTGTTTTTTTATTTCATAATAAAAATATATTTCTTGCTAATTCAGTCAGCAATGAGATAGTGAATACTGCATTATTAGTTCTTTTTATTGATGGATTGAAAAGGGACAAGACTTTTAGGCAGCGCAGTCAACAAGGGAGAATCATCAATGATAAATATATTAGGAGAAAAATGATTGTATGTATTTACCAGGAAAAATATTACAGGATAATTCAGTTGTATTCTGTATATGGTTGTACATTTATTTTCCACTTCAGGAGTATGTGTGCAGACATGGCCCATCAGCATTAGAACTCTCTTTTGCTGTATATCTAGACAATGCATTCAACTTTTTTTTTTTTCTTTTAATCTGATGCCTGAACAGCAACCATGTATTTTTTCCATGTATCAGTTCTACCCTTTTCATAAAAATCACAGTCACTGAAATGGTGAAGCCAGAAGCAGCAAAGACAAATTATCTGCTACTTTTCTAATTCCTTGTTTTAATGTCTAATCTGCGGCCTTTTTTAAAGTCTATCCCAAATGAAGAATAACTAATTCTGGAAATATTGATACAGAACCAACAAAAAGACCAAGGTGTACTTTCCCCACATTTTACCTCCCCCGTTGCCCTTTTTGGCATTTGAGGAACTTTTAGGTAGTTCAGGATAGACCTTTTAACTTCCGAACTGTTTTTACACTGGCTTTTGCAAATACAACCAATGTAGCTTCAGTAGCAGCCGGGGTCCAAGTCAAGCACTCCCTTTATGCACACTTAACTAATTTCTTAACCAGTAGGAAAGTGCTGCAGTGCATCTTGTAGTTTATCTTTTTTTTTCCTTTCTTTTTAATCTGGTGAATTACTTTATCTGTATATGACCTGCAAACTCAAGCTCCTACCACTGGCAGTTCGGTTTATTACTGCTGTATTTGGTCATTTTCTGGTTTGCACATCTATAGCCTACAGTAATGCAAGTGAGTTGTCTTTCATAGCACTGTGATGGATTACAAACTTACTCTTTATTAGCCAAATATTCATTAATATCCATGTTTAGTACTCACGCTTTCAAGCCGCACATCTTCTGAAAACACCGCTAGAACTGTTACTGCCTATACTTCCAGGTTTGCCTATATAGCTCTTGCATAGCACGGGTGTTTGTATTACATGGGTAACAAAATGACAGGGATGTGCAGGATACATATATAAAATGACATGAACTTGTTGCTTAGATTCATTAGCCTTGACTATTTTGCAGCCATAATTCTTGCCATTGATGCAAAATCTATGGGTCTTACGGTTTTGGGTTTCCAGGCCTCCCACAGCTGCTGAAATGACATAGTGAGGCTGTGGGGGGAAAAAATAGGAACGGTAGTTAAAGTCTAAATGCTTAAGGTATAGCCTGTAGGAGAGCCAGGGACAGTGTCTGAACTGCTGACTGAATTTCAGCCCCAAGATGGTTTGTTTCTGTGGCTTGATTAGCAGCAGATGAGGAATGGTACGGTGTCCTCCTCTGTACGAATAAGCTGTAAGGTTTGGAACAAGCAGTCTGAGGTTACAGTCCTGGCCCTGGGTAGGGTCCGCTCCACTAGACAGACTCTGTCACGTCCTGTTCGCTTCACTACCCTTTGCTCCTTTCTGTAGTCCCATTCTTCTCCTATGCAGTTTCTGCAGCTGCTCCTGTCTTGTTTCACACTGCTTTCTCTGCTAGTCTTAGTCTAAGCTCTTTCATTTCCCTCATTCTGGCTTCTACATCCTATATATATATATGAATATAACTAATTAGACTTTATTCCCAGTGGTGCCTTGATGTCAGCACGGAGAACCCTAAGCAGGTAAGAAAAACCAATTCTCTGCCTCCTGAGTGCTTGCTCCACTACATGTACCCGGTACTCCAGGTGGGCACAGAGTGCGTGGCTGTGGTCTGGAAATAGCACTCAGGCAGACTAGAGACTTGACTGCAATTAAAAATTTAAGAGATCTTTTACTCCAGAAGTGTGTTTCCTCCTTCTCAGATCCTACTGCTTGTGGTCTGATTGCAATGTTTATTGGCTGAAATCACAGTAATTTCAAGTAGACTTGTCAAGGGGACTACAGCTACCACGTTCCTGGCATATGTACGTGTAGCATAGATACTAGAACTCAAACCTGTGCTCCAGACTTTGGAACAGCGCTATTCATTCAGTAGCCTCATTCTTCTATATCATTACAACCGTTTGGGAGACCTTTTCTGTAAAACCTGATATAGGCAATCAGAACTTGAGAAAATTGTCATTAGAATCCTAAAACTGTATATTTTCAAGGCTGCCCAGTGTTTTCTCTTATCAGTTGTACTACAATAGCTCATTCTTCAAGAGTGAGGGAAGGAGAAAAATAACTGGGTAGTAATACTAAGTTCAAATAGTCTGAAATAACTCTCTGCCTTTATGGCAAAACATGTGTTCACATGCAACAGCACAGTCCCTGTTCCACATCATTCGAAATTCGCCAGCGTGACAGGAGGTAGGAACAGGTCGAGTGCAAAGCGGCAGGCGGACAAGAAGGCTAGGTGGTGTACATCCCAAACTGCTGGCGTGCCTGCTACATGAACCAAATGAGAAGTATACGCTGTGTGACAGAGGTGAAACTTCGGCTGGGCGTCTCTGGAGATCTGTATGTGCCATGTAATAGAGCCGTAAGCACTTCCGCACAAAGAGAGAGGAATGGGTGCCCATACTGCTATATATGTAGATGGTCTATACACAGAGTTAGTGCGGGTGCTGAACTGCAATTATCTTTACAAGCGAGACCCACCTATGCCCAACATGTATGCTGGGGTTACAAATAGATGTTCAGTACTGCATTAATCAGACCTTATATTTACATCGATTTTTTAAAGGATCACTAGCCCTTTAATGCAGATCAAAGTATTCACTTTTCTCTTGCTCATCGAAATGACTAAAGTGAAGTATCTTTGACCAGTAATGGAAAGACAAGTTTTCACGTAAAGTGGATTTTCATGGCAAAACAAATGTGTGTTATTAACTACATTTGCGTTTTGCAACTGATACCGTCTGACTTCATTGTGTGCTTGTTACACGAGAGGTATTTTTAATGCCGTTTCTTTTTTTTTTTTCCTTCTTATAGGCAGTAAAAGAGTGGGTTTAAAAAAATGAAGCAGTTTTGGGTTTAGAACACTACAACAATATATAGAAGTGATAGCTGTGCCACGTTTCTAATAGCTGGGTTGAATCATATTCTTTTCCTCTAATGGCATGCGTAATTGCTCTAGGTTTTCAGGCGTCCTTCACCCGCGCTTATTTAGATTAGTGACTGATCCATTTCCATGGAAACCTGCTGCAGGGAAAAAAATCTCTTGGTACAGTGTGGAACTGAAAGGACGTGGGCTTTGAGTCTCAGCCTATAACTTGTGTAAAATAAGACTTCTTGTTTGTGGTCATCTTCATTTGGGATTTTTGTTGTTGCTGTTCTCTAAAAAGTAAGAATCGTTTCCAGCAGCATTTTGTATAAAAAATTCAGAACACTTGTCAAATCCTACATTTCTTAAGAAGCTTCAACTTTTTTAATGTAGTTAAAATAGTATATTTTGAAATTAAGTGTCGGGCATGTTCTTCTTCATGAGGATGCAGAAGCACACAAAGCTCAAGTAAGCTGGTTAGAAACTATGGCTGAAAAGTCAAGATCCAAGAAGAGAGTTCATTTTGGAGGTATTGTGTATAGCTTTAATGAAGAATGACTGTTTTGTGAAGTGGCGGGGGGGGGGGAACAGAAATGTTTATATAAAGAGAGTAGTGACCTCAGTAAAATGCTTGGAAAATATGGGTACTTTTAAAAACTTTGAACGGTACTATAATGCTTTTCTCAGTATCTGGAACATTCTTAATATGCACTGCCTAACATATAATATCTCTTAAATAATCTTATTTTTAGTTCTTTCTTAGGAAAACTTTATTCTCAGCATTCTCTGCAATTTATTCCAATTTCCAAGAGCGTTTAAGGTTGCAACAGATCATAGATTTTCAAATGTGTTCCGTGAAGTAATTGCTCTTATCTGTCTTCACAATGCTGAAAGGACAAGTACCATCTATACTTTTTACAAAGTAGAAATATTTTCAGATTTTTCTCCTTTCAAACTGCAGTCATCCGGTTTTGAATACCGGTGTAGGTTCTCTGCCTGTAGGCTTTCAAACTAATGGTCAAATTACAATTTTAGATGTGCTGGTTGTTCCCTTTTCAGAAATTAATTAGCCAGTGGCCTGACTCCGAAACTTGTGTTACTTAACAGCCATAAGTATGAAGTACCTCTAACAATATCTCTATATTATTTTTATTTAATATAATATATAATGTATATTATATTATTTGTATCATTATAATATCTAGATATAGCTGTATCTAGATATTCTGATAAAGCATCACAAGTTCAGTCGGTAAAGTTTTGTACTCCAGTTTCCTTAAAAGTGATGTGGAGTTCCTAAGTACTTTTGCTGTTGTGATAGCTTTGTATTTCATTCCCACTCAGTAGTGTGGCAAGGAAGGAGTTCTTCCCTTGGAGCAGGGAACCATGCACATCTGCAGCTCCTTGTTCCACCCATGCCGTCCCCTCCAGGGTCCTGTGTAAACTCCAGTACAACATTGTTTAGCAATATTCTGCTCTGCTACTCTGAGCTATTTGTTCCCTTTGACTGAAGTAATTACATTAAATTTTAACTTTTTCTGAGGCCCTTACAGTAGAAGTTGCAGAGTATTCCTCTGTATGTCTGTTGGGTTTTGCTAATGGTATATTTTATCCACAGTGAAATTCAGACTGTAAAGCCCATATGCACAATCAAAACAGAGGAAGCAAAAGATACTGAGTGACAACCCTAAACTGTTGGCTTTTGCTTGATTTGTATTTAGTGTTATTTTATTCTTAGAAGTGATCTTCATTTTATAATTTTTAAATACCTGTCACACTAAGCTTACATGATTTTAGCGTGACTAACTTTGGCAAGATTTGGGAAGAGGGTTAAGAACAAGTGCAGTCTATATATGCCAGGCAGAGCGAGAAAGTTATTTTTTGAGACATTTTTACTAAAGTCTGAAATACTCCAAGAGAACCGAGCGCTTCAGCTCATTGACTTAAGTGCCCCTTGGTAAAGAAAAGGGAAGTCAGTATGTTCTGCACAGGGCAAATGAGTTCTCCATATGGCTGGTCTAGCAGAAGGTATTAAAAATGTGCTCCTGGCATCCCCGTTGGCCTCTCGGGGCAGTTGGAAGCCTGTTTGATGGCAGGAGGAAGAGAATACGTGTAGTTCGACTTGCTTGCTAACCGCAAACCCAATAATAAGACATCTGAAACCACTGCGTATGTCAAGGAGTGTTACGGTGAAAAAGATTGGGAAGTTCCTTGAACTTCTTGCGTATCTCCTGTGCACAGCAGATGATGGCTTCTTACGTATTCAAAATTTTATCTATTATTGAAGTCAGAGAATTTGACAGATCACTAAGCCTGAATATAGCTGGTGAAGATTCAGACCTGAATGAGGCTTCTGTAAGGGAGGAAATTGAGGGGAAGCATTTGTATCACCATTGATGATAGAAGTCCATAATAACTCTTTGTTGAAACTTGCTGTACGTGAAAATTAATGATTTTTGAAACTGAATAGAAGAATGGCTTTTCAGGGCCTGTTTTTCCTAACCCAGCCCAAAATAGTTCTCCATCTGTTCTTTCCACCTTAGGGTGCAGAATGACCTTTTTAAAAGCAGTTGGTTATCTTTGTGTGATTGTAAATATATCTCAGGTAGGAATAATCTGTGTTATGCAGACCAGACAACAGCTCCTGCCACACAGAGAAATGGAGAGTTCCTTCAAAAACTTCTAATGGAGTTTCCCTAAATTTAAGGCAAAGTCACTGAAAATTGTTATCTGCTACTCTGTAGGAATACTGAAATGAATATTTCTATTCAACTGCAATTCAGGTTCTTGTGGCAGATTTAGAAGCATGTGAAAATGATTGATTAAAATGGTTTCTGCTGTGTTATTTCTCATCAGAAAATAAATACCAAAGCTGGCACTCTCCTAACTAGAACTGACCAAAATTAGAAAGCTGTTCTGGTGGTTTGTTTTTGTTCTCGTCATTCTGTAACATCTGAGGATACCTGCAGTAGGGAAGGTGGCACTTGCTGTCACTTCTTGAATGGTCGCAGGAAACTTTCCATGGAGATGGCACTTTCCCAATGGTTGACTGTATTGATTCAGTTTCATGTGGCTTTGTGTTGGCTTAAAGCTGCAGAACTTCATCTCTTTAGCAGAAGTAAACAAATTCCACTAGCTGTTTAGAGAGTAGTGGTGGCTATAGGAAAAATAGTATTTAATGAATGAATGAGATAGATACCAAGTTTTAAAACATTACTTGGATTTCCTTTTTATTTTACTGTTTTCTTTTTAAGTGTGGTTTTTTTCCTTGGGTTTTTAGGTAAGGTGTGGAGCTAAAGCAGGCTGCTTCCTTGTGGGTGGTGGTGGGTTGATTTTTGTTTGCCTTGTATTAATATTTTTTTCCTGTGGGGCCGTAAGTAAAAATACAGATAAACTGAACACTGTGTTAGCATACCAACAAAGAATCCTGCAAAGTCTCAACTTTGCTCCCACCTGTAAGCATGTTGGCATGTTGTCTCTGTTTGTGGCGTAGTGGTTTGGGACTTTAAATGGTCGTTGCTGCTCACAGACATGTATTCTTGGCTTAAAATGAATGACAGCTACTGAAATACTGGAAGTTAGTGTTTGCATAAAGTTAAGCATGCACGGAAGCATTGCAAGTTGGACACTGCAAAATTACCATCTACTGAGTGTGAAAAATAAATCCTGCTATTAAGCAAACTATTAAGCCAATTTTCACCTGACTCCTGCCCTTTGTTACAGGCCATCATTTTGGATTGTGCTGCTGTTGTCAGTGGGAACACTGCAGTCATTCACTAGAATATTTGCAGGAAAGATGGAAAATATGAAAGAAGATGTTATGATTACAAACATTTGTACCACAAATCAATTCCAAAGAACTGGAATACTAGAGCACCTGAGCTTTGTAATTGAACAAACCATCCTGTAATATTTTGCCAGCAGGCAACAAATCAAGATTTCTTTGTTCTGCCTAAATTGGAAAAGCAAGATGCCTTCATTTACCTGTTCAGGAGCAATTTGGGATCAACAATGAGAATGTTTTTTATAAAGTATGCACTACATATTGCCAGTTCACAGTAAAGGGTTAAGTGCATTGAAGTTGCTCTGTTTTGGACCTGGTTTTGTAAAAGCCGTATGTTTCAGCAATGATCAAAACATGCAAATGGCCCAGCTCCATGCTTGGTTGCTGGAATCTCTGAGGTCTGTCACCAGCCCAGGTCAACAGCCATCTCTTTACAAGCAACAAAGTCTGAAAAGCCTAACAAGTCTTGGGGCAAAGAGGGGAAAAAACCCGCTTCCTCTCCCAACTGGTTTCCTTTCATGACATCACCCAGACCTATGTCTGTATCTGTTCCAGACGCTGAGTGAGTAATTAAATCCTCCTAACTGAGGCCATGGACACAAAGCTGCCTTGCAGCATCTGCAGTAGGCTGATTAACTATTCTGCTGCAGATGGGTTGTAAGTGAGGGGCAGAGGGAATGAAGGCCTGCGGAAGCCCAACAGGAGAGTTTCTTAGGGAAAGATCGAGTGATCCCTACCGTGCTTTGAAAATATTCTGCAAATGAGGGAAGAGCCATGCAAGAATAAACTCTGTCTGCTGTGCCTGCTTTGCAAACAGATCAGCAACAGTTTGCCTAACAGGGAAGACCTAGTTCTGAAATAAAATCTGCCTTGGAGGTTTGCCTTGATTTTAATGCACATACAACTTTTCTTCTTCATAAGACACAAATACAAGCAGATGAAGTTACCTTTCCGGTCAGATTTAACTTTAGCAACAGAGTTGTATACAGAGCTGGTAAAGTTGTTAAAAGAATACCGATTTCCACCTATTGAGCTCTGTAAGCCTGATTCAGTGTTAGAGAATAAGCAGCAAGTGTTTTGGCAGCTGCTTGCTGTTGTCTTCAGGTACAAGTGAGCTTTCTGATAAATTAAAGGGAAAACTAATGACAGGGGAGACCAATGTTCTTCGGTAACTGCCTCTCCAGAAGATCTAACTTGCATATTTCAGTTATTAAGCTTTCTCTTGCAAACAAACTTGCTGATTCACTACATGGATCAGCCATTTCAGCATCCTCTGTGAGTAAGCTAATCCACTATATTCCAGTGAATCTTTCTCTAAGGATGCAGGAGGGAATCAACATCAGCCTTCCTTTCTTTTTTGAAAATAGAAGTTAGCAGGGGAAAAAAGAAAGGCGGGGACATCCAAGGAATTGCTATTCCAGGCAAGGAGGTGTCCTTGAGACATCTTTATGCCTATTCTCAGACCTGAAAAACTTCAAAAACCACATAAGATTTGCTGATCCTCAGCTTCAACTGAAAGAAAAACTGGCTGAGAGCACCACATCGATTGAACATCGGGATTTTAAAAAGAAGAAAAGTGAATTATGAATTAAAGCTTTTCATTAATTTACAGTTTATGCTGCCTTCATCATATATTTCTTTTTTCTTGATCCTCATAGGTTTTCCCTTCTAATGAAGTGACAATGTTATTACTACAGATTTGCAAAGATATGAAAAAGATAATTGTAGTTTCTTCTGAATTAGTGGGTGGTACATTCTGCAGATTTCAGTTTTGAGTTTCAATACCCCTTTAACAGAAGCAGGCTGTACTTGCATGTATTGCCTACAAATCTTATGAATTCTTTATTCATTCAGGCTTCAAAATAATACATACCAGTGTTCAGGAGGGAGGAAATCCTGGTCCAGATTTTAAAGACAGCACACAGGGGGCACTAATGCCCTGATCCTGTCAATGCAACAACTTCTGTTCTTAAAAAGCAAGGATCCTATGATCAAATAATTAGAGATAAATCCCATCTATATGTCTTGATCACATTTTTACTTTTTTTTTTTTTTTTACGGATGTTTAGAATCCAAGATCCTACTCTGCTTGATTTGGAGGAGGATCCCTGAACTTAATCTTTTCTATGGCTCAAATGACTGCTCTAAGAAATAGGAAATATTATGTAAAGCAATTGTATCATAGGCCTGAAAAGCCTTCCTACTTATCAAAATTTTAATATACCGTGTTTCATGGAAAATCCCAGTTTTGATGAATCTCCATTTTCCAAGGAGCAAAGGGAATAAATAAGGTAGCTTACTGAGACTTCACAGTATGTGGTATGAAGAAGACACTATTTATTTTCTTTTAATTTGATTCTTTTCTGGAGCAAAGTTCATAGTGTATCTGTTATCAAGAAAATCACTTGTTACTCGAAAGCAAAATGCATACTGAACTAGTAAAGACTTAAATCAGTAAAAATCTGAAAGTTAGGCTTGCAACACACAGAAAGGAAGGAATAGGGTGACTCATCAGTGACAAAATGCTTCTAGCTTCCTGAATGTGACATTTATTTCCTTAATACATTGTTTCACACATACTGTATATTACATTATCATGTAAATCAAAGCTTTTAACTTTAGTTATGCTGTGATTTGGTAGTAACACTGTGGGGTCAATTTGTACTCTGTGGCCTTTTGTTATACCTGTCTTTCATTAATGTGGTCATGTAAAATAGCTATTTTTTGAAAAGTGCATAATATAGTATTGGTTATCCCACAGACCTGTGATGCAATGATGTGCTCAGTTTATTTAATAGATGGGAAAAACAGGTGCTAAACAAGTTTTAGGGTAAGAACAACCACTATAAGTTATTTTTTTTTGAGAAGTGGTTTTGCTAACAAACCTGCCACCTCTTTTTGCTTGTCGCTTCCTCTACAACAGAGATAATTTGGCATCATTTAGTATGGCAAATATTTTGAATGCACATGTACTGGGGATAGAAAAATAAATGCTCTTCTTAGTGATGTTTTCAATCCCATATACTTTTTCTGCATTTATTGGGGTTTTTTTTTGGTAGGGTCAAAATATTTTGTGATACTGTTGGATAAATTTTAGGAAAGGCTCCTAAGATAGGTGCACTGTCTTGTTGCAAAATAAGTAGATAGATAATGACGATCACAAGTGCACTTGAATTGTGAACTTCTATTAACTTTCTGTATTATCTGTGTACCTGGTAGTAGCAACGACTTTTAGACTGCTTTCCTTAGCTTTGACTAACTTCTGGTCTAACCCTCAACATAAATAGTTGTGAAAGCATTTTTTCCATGGGAAGGAGAAGGTACTCAGTGAAAGCCTTAGCCTCCGACCGCTATTGGGTATCGCTTTCCATCAGACACATGCAGAGTGCTGTCCCTGAACCTCTTTTGGCAATGAGTGTCTTTAACTCTCTATTGCATTAGTGAAACATCTCTCAGAGATGTCAGTGGGGAAGAGGGAAGAGAGAAAAGCTTCATGGTTTAGGATGGTGCTAAATTGTTGAGTTTTCCGTGCCCAAAGCTGAAGACTAAAGGGAAGAACTCTGGCTCTGCCTTTTGGGTATCTTTTATTTATTTATTTTCTTGTGTTTGGGTTGAAAAAGCATTTCCTAGTGTGCAGACTTGCTTCTTCATGCTGGAAATTGGCTTAGAAGAGACTGAAACCATTTCTTAAATTCCGCTAGCGTAACAAGTGCGAATACTAGGTTGGAGTAGCAGCATACCCTGACTTCACCTTTAACAGTCAGTCATATTTGGAGGGTATCTGCTGCTCTGTGTTGTCTCTCCAATATCACACATAAATTTGGCTGTTACACTTTTATTCCCTTTGTTCATCCTATGGACATGTCGATCACTCTGAACCCTTCCCAGAGTGCTGGCAAGCAGTCTCACAACATACCCACTGGCAGAGCAACCCCTCGCAGTTTCCTAGGAAACACGGCCGCCAAAATGCCCTCTGAAGAGCAGCAGGAAGAATAAAAGGAATGAAGACAGTTGCTTTGGGATTTCTTCCCCCTAGTTCTTTACTCTTCTAAACAATATCAAATATGTAAGCAATCTACTACAAATAATAGTGTCAGTGTGGTAATCGGTTTGTCTGTTCTAACATGGCTGCAATGGTTATGTGCTAATCACTGGAGAAATAGAGCAAGAATGGCATTATCTGTCTTTGTGAATTAGAGCCCAGATTTTATTTCTTGCTTTTCATGTCAGTGATTTTTCAGCTTTTGATAATGTCTGCAGGCGCTGTTGGAGTCCTGTGGTCGGTTACGAGACTAACGCAGCGAAGCTACAGGGCGGTCACATACATATTTCTCGGTTGAGGAGAACCATCACTCCTCCTGAGGTGGAAGAAGAAAAGGAGAAAATGCTTTTCACCTGCATCTTCTCAATGTTCACCTTTCTTCGAACCCTCTTAATTACAGCCTGGAATGGCAGGGTTTGAGTCTGTTGCTTACTGAAATGTCTGCAACAATAAATGATTCTAATAAAGAAACAGCTAGGGCTTTGTTATTTGCATTACCACTATTGCACAGTGCAAAAAGCTTATTTCTACTGCAACTCCATTGGCTTCAGTGGAGAGTGGACCAGGAGAAAACTTGCCACAGCATTTTGTTCCTTGCAGACTCTTCTGTGGCTCTCATCATACTAGGGCTCACATTGCTCCTAGATGGCACATTAATTGATGGGAATAAAACCTCTCAGGTGGTTTTGGGTGTTGGGTGGGGGTTTTTTTTTTGTTTTCTTTTTTAGCGGAAAGTGGGGAGCTTTATGGTCATGTTGTGTTCTTATGGAAAATAGTTTCAGTAGCTGTGGACAGAGCCTTCCTTTTCACATAAATAAATGGTTTTTACTCTGTGAACAGCAGTGCAGTACTGTGAGAAGTGAGTCGTTAGCCGTGCCCTTTATCCTGATGCTCCACGCCCAGGTATGTCCTGTTGCTGTAACCTAGAGATGGATAAAGGCCTGCAGAGAGAAAGTCTTCTAACCAACTACAGTTATTGGGGAAAAAATGCAGTGAAGTAACTCTGGTAAAATATGGGCATCTCAAGAAATCTAGACATTTCAAATGATATGCCAATGTTCCTTTTTTCTGTCAGCGTAAAGGAAACTATACCATTTTTACAAACACTCAGGTTTTGTTCTGCCTCCAAGAATAACTTCTGAACTGATGCAATTTGATGCAATGACTTTTCATCTGTGGCGGCAGATGTTCTTCTCTGTAATAAAGCAGTAATATATGCACTGCTAAATAATGTTTTTCTAGACCTTCTTGTCTGTATCTTCTTGCTAGTCTCTCTAATCTGTCTGCAATCAATTTTAAAAAGAAATCCTCAAAGGATTCTGTAGGTGCGGACTCCATAAATGATGATAAGGTTGCTAGTCTTAGGTAGTCCTAACTTGCTCCAAAGCACTCTGATTAAAAGTGCTGGTCTTCAGAAAACCTGGGGACATAAGAATGGGGTAAAAATCCAATGAAACCTGGAACTAATCCTTTGGTGCCATTATACCTATATTAGTGCTATCATGCTATATATGGCTTGCATTCAGAAAAGCATTTGTTAAACAATTACCTGTGGGTTCTTTGTATTCTTTAGTCAAATTAGAGAATGGAACCTTTTTTTTTTTTTTTTTTTTTTTAAGTATCCAGTTCATTATGATGGCAGATTCCTGATCCTTCCCCCCACTTTTGGATGTCTGTGCTTATGCTGCATAATAGGACAGACTGGAATCTGAGTCAGAGGTTAGGGAAAGAGGGTAATTAAAGAATTTACACAGCAACCTGGGAAACATACCACTTAGCCTTGAGTTGAGGGATTTGTAAGGCTAATGGTTTCCCAAATAATCCCTGTGAATACGACTGCACACAAAGAAGTGGGGGAAAGAGGGGTGGGAGGGACAGGGAGCAGATACAAGCTGCAGCTGAAGAATGCTGGCTTTGCAATACTAAGTAGCTGAACAAAGCTATCTGTCTTACTGTGCCTTTCCGTTCCTCCCACCCACTTTGTATTCGTTAATAGCACTGAAATATCATGCTATAGAAAACAGTTTCTGCAGAAGAAACAGCTGGCTCCTTAGGGCTCAAGCAGTGGCTTTAAGATTTCCAACATATCCTTCATCATACTTTGCTCTTTTAATTATTTATAAGTGACTTCTGAAAACAGGCCAGTGGTAAACTCTAACTGGTATCCAAGTTCATGTTTTTCTGTGTTTCTTCTGATTGTGTGCCTTGATATTAATCTGATTTTTAGGATAGTGTGAAAAAGAATGTAGCTCAATGGGGAATAGAGTGCAATTCATGCAGGTTACTATTCCACATCACAGCAGGGCATTGGATTTTGAAGCTAAACTTGTAAACTTAGCAACAAAATTCACCGAACCCCTTACAGCCTATTAAGAGGTACAGTCATACAGTGAACTACTTCGGAACCAAATCTCTTTGAGCAGATGTCCTGTAGCCTTGGGCGCCATTGCTGCTCACTACACTTACAGGTCTTACTCTGTGAAAGGCGGCATGCTGTGCTCCAGCCCTGCAGCTAACATGCCGGCTGGCTGAGCTTTCGTTGTGGCCGGGTAGGTGCTAGGTGAGTCCTGGAGCAAGCTGTGTCTTTTTTGGGTGTGCCAGAAAGGCAAGGGGGTAAGGGCAATAGGAGCTGGAACCTGGAGTAAAAGTAAGGCCTCTTCAACAGAAAATAGAGGTTTTAGGTGAGTGACAACGGGACAAAATAAACCTATACGAAACTATCAAGTAGGATTCATAATACAATAGGCTTTTTCTTCCTCTTTGGCCGTCCTGTAGGAAGGAGACTGACTAGTCTCCTTTTTAAAATATATATAAATGTATATATTTCTATTTTTTCTTTGTACTGCTTTTCTCGTATCTATCTTGCACATTGGTGCACGGCTCTGAAGAAATAACTTGCTTACTCTTAGCCAGCTGCAACCTGCACGTATATTTTCAGCCATAATTTCTCTGTATTATGTATGTATTTGTATTTATGTCTCCAACTGGGGACGTGATCCGGTTATGTGTCAGCTGTACTGGTCGAAGCAAGGAAAGATGCATTTTGTCAACCCTTCTTCCCAAAGTCTGCCTCCCAGTACTTTCTTATGCACTGTGCTCCTTGGCCATGTTTAAAG
Source organism: Elanus axillaris (assembly GCA_026212715.1). NCBI lineage: Eukaryota > Metazoa > Chordata > Aves > Accipitriformes > Accipitridae > Elanus > Elanus axillaris. Next base: position 26,866,912 of record JANZLQ010000022.1, on the reverse strand, counting down.
CCTGTCATCCTGTGCTGATATATTTTTTTCTCTCTGCAGACTAGCACTTGGTCATCTGACAGCACTACCTCTCACAGTAATTTTTAACATCCTTAAAAGTTGTGACATCGAGATGGTGTACCTTGAGGGCTATGTCTAGCTTGGAGATCTAATAAAATCTGTTTGGACAGAGTCAGGCTGTCCTTCAGTGAAAAATTCCTCAGCCATGCAGATGAGAATTTCATGGTCACAAGCTAAACCAGAAACTTTTCAATTTGATTTTTGATGTCTGTTAGCCTAACTTAATGTGATTGCATTCGAGGACCAAGTTGTATTTAGGCAAGACTTTTTCCTGTCTCAGAAACTACCGTTTCTGCATAAGTATCTTCCCTTGAGTGAAGAAGCCATTTAAAAAGGGCTGCGCTGAAGATACCCATCTGAGAAAAATGAATACACTAAAATATTATTGTGGTAAAAGCTGAGTAAGATGCAGAAAATTGATACATTTGAACAACAATTATTGTAATACTTAAAGCTACCAAGGAAGGTTCCTTATTCTCTTTTTTGTTAAAGTTTTACTTTATGTGAATGCCTCTTTGGAAGTAAGGTTCTGTGTGTTTTTCTGTCATCCTGAAGAAGAATGTGACAATGAATTACCTACCTTCTCTACAATCCTTTTGTCCTTCCCTACAAGTGTATTTTTTATATCTGCCTCTATATATATATATATGTATCACACATATAGTGATAGCCTTTCAATGAAAGCCCTGTAGATTATGCTCTTTGCTGTGCAAAGCGAAGCAACCAAGTGTTGGAGTAGAGCCTGCATCTTTCCCACGTGCTTGATTTAGTGGTGCTCCTGTAGGTACCCATTGAAAGCAATAAATGAGAGAGCATCTTTCCAATCCTAGAGGAAGAGTTGTTTAGCTCTGTTGCCTGTTGTCCTACAGATAGGGTTCTAAACTAAGTACTTTAACTGTTATACCCATATTAAAGCAGTTGGTGAATTGTAGAAATACATGTGAACGTAATGTTCATAGCCCTAGAGGTTGATTTAATGCTGCAACCACTAGATGTGGAACTGCTTCAGTGGAATGGATTAATTTTTTTCTGTAGAACAGGCATAAATATATAATTTTAATGTATTTGTGGTTTTAAATGCCTTTTTAGTAGACATATTCTTGTATCTTAGTCCTTTGTTCTTCATGTTTCCCAAATATGGAATTTCTTTATTTTTTGCATCCCCCCATATCCTGCAGTTGTTTGGATTGTTTGCTTTTGCTATATAATGGTAGTACAAGTTTCATGGCTCTGTTTCCTATGAGATTTGATTGATGGCAATGAATGTGGGCAGCTACTTTTCCCCCTACCCCATTCTCCATATGCCTAATAAAATTACAGAAACAGCTCTAGTTTTGTGTGTGTGTTTAAACAAAAAATACTGTTTTGCCTTCTTTTGGCTCTTTTTCCAGCCTTTCTGAAATGTTGGTTCTGAAATGTTGCTGGTATTTCTTCTTTCTTTCTTTCTTTCTTTCTTTCTTTCTTCTTGTATTTTGCCTGTTTGTCCAAGCTATAAAAGAACCAAAAATTGGACTTGAAAGGTTTTGCCACTGAGAATGTGGGTGGAACTTTAAAACTTATGAATGATATGATACATGATCTACAAGAAGTTCTCCTTACTCACTTGATGTGTATGATGTGATAAAAGAATATCTCAACTCCAAAGTCAATTTTTTTTTTTTCAAAATTACTTGAAACCATGTTAATTCACTGTAAGGGAACGTAAGGAAATTCTTTTTTACTGTGAGGGTGACCGAGCACTGGAATAGGTTGCCCAGAGATGTTGTGGCCTCTCCTCCTTAGGGATGTTCAGAAGCTGTCTGGACACTGTCCTGGGCAACTGGCTATGGGTGGCCCTGCTCATTGCAGGGGGGTTGGACAAGATGACCTCCAGAGGTCCCTTCCGACCTCAGCCATTCTGCGATTCTGTGAAGTACTGTGAGTTTTCCTTTATCGATGTGTAGCAGAAAATCTGCTTTGAAATTGCAAATTTAAACAGCACTTGATTAAGAAATACGGAAGTATTATTAAAAATTCTCTTTTCTTTGTGCAGAAACACGAACAGATAGAACAAAGAAACTGTTTAGACACTACACAGTTGGATCCTATGACAGCTTTGATGCTTCAAGGTAAGAATTTTTCTTTTTGGTCGCAATCTGTTTACAAAACCTTTCTGGGTTTCATTTAATTGTTACTTTTGGTTTAGACTTTTGAGGGCAAGAGGGAAGCAGATTACTAAACAGAGCTTCTCAAGATATCATTCTACATCTAAATTGTTTTTTATCACAACTTACTTTTTTCATATGGGACGGGTCTACAGAAATAGTGAGTGATGAAGTAATGAGTACCACTATGTTGTTTTCATGAGTGGTGAAAGAGATCAGCATTTCACAGAAGCAGTATGTTCCAGCTGCTTCTAAAGTCAAGGACCACTTAAGTTGTCAGATACTTCACAAGATCAGGCCTTCTATATCTGTTCACAGAATATACTTGCTGACAAGAAAACCGAAATAACATTTTGTGATTTGTTGTGGTGAACAGTGTCTTAGATCCTAAGTAGAAATTAGGCTGTTAGAAATTAGAAATTGTATTATTTATTTGCAGTTTCTGCTGAGTATTCATGATTTTTAAGCAGGTTCTTCTCCCACATGTGTATACATTGGGACATACAGCCAACTTCTGGTAGAAAGAATGATTTCTAAAGCACAGAACCTCAGTTACCTGTTGGTCTCTTCTTGAGAAAACTGTGGTGGCATACCGGAATCATTACACTTTTCTCCTGACTGTTTAATTACAGCTTGGGGGTTTTTTAGTTTTCAAGAAAACCACCTTTTTTGTAGGAGAAGAATTCTGAAATGTGTAAAGTAATGATGGCAGAGTTTCATGTAGCACACTACTTTTAGAAAAAAGAAAGAAGATGTGGTAACTGTTGTTTTTATGATGTGATCTTAATCCTTGTTCTAAGGGTCATGCATAGTTTCTATGCCAGTTAAACAAGCTGGGGAGGGGGGATGGAATTCAAGTCAGCTGAAGTAGTTTGGATACCCAGGATAGCCTTCTGTGTTCCTGGCGGTCGGTGTGCGGAGCTCTGAAAGGCAGGGGGCTGATGGTTGTCTGCCGCATACAGCCTATAAATATTGGAAAAATATGTAAATCTGCAGTATCTTGAGTTGTGATTTGAAAGAGTGTTGCTATGTTGGGTGAAGAGGGAAGGTTTGGTGACACGGTAGGAGGAAGCAAAGGCTTGCGAGTGGCTACAATCATCCTGTCTTGGAGGCTCTGATCTTCCTGTTACTGCATACGGTGTGCTACAGGGCATCAGCTCTTCCTGCTGGGACTTAGGAATTGAGAAACTGCATTTCAACATCTTGCGTGTTCCTCTTCATGATCAGCTGAGTTACCAGAGCTTTGCACTGTTGGACAACGATGTGATTGACTGCATAGTCTAATAATGTCAAGAGAAGCTGTTAGCCTGTATTATGAAACGTGTAACTGTTCTGCAGAGCAAGCTCACTGGTTACATTTCCAGTGAGAGGAGTTGGCTTTTTGCAAGATTCTTTGAGTGATCATTACTCCATACAATTCATAGCCTTGTCTGTATTTCAGTGTTAATGGATAGGGTTGTTTCTGTAAAGCTAGAAGCTGTGGCTGCAGCATGTTGCCTCAGAGATACCAAATAATCCCACTTGGAAACCAGAAAAAAACCAGAAAAAACACGGCTGCTTTCTAACTTAGAAAATGGCAGTTCCATCAAAACTTTTCTTTTTTTCTTTTTTTTTTTTTTCTGTTTGGAGGGGAGGCGCTGTTGATTCTAAAGTTTTGGATTTTTTGTTGTCCTTTTTCCAAGAAAATTCAGGTCCATTCTTGGGAGAGAACAATGCCATCTGCCTTTCTGAAATAGGCAGTACTTTAGAGAGGTTATTTTGAAAGCAGAAGGACAAAAGCCATAGTCAGACCAAGGGCTTGAACCTCATCTCAGTGGTGCTCAAGTATGACTTTTAACCAGTGAGCTGTTGGAGAGGAATGGATTATACTCTCCGCTTTTGGGAAGTTACAGAAAGTATGTGAGATGTTTGGGGAGTTGGGGGGGGAGGTTGTTGGTTTATTTTTTGATTGGTTTGGTGGGTTTTTTTCCTCTTAAGGTATTGGGCTTCTGCAGCGCAACAGCAAAGCTCTCAAAAAATTTACATTACCTGATTCAGGACTACAGCTAAGCAGGAGAATTTATCAAATAAAATGATAGGTTTTGTACAGCCTTATTGAGAAATTAGATATGAAGTATGTCTGCAATTGTTGCTGATTCTGGCTTCAGTATCTATTACTTGTTTGGGCAGTAAGAGGCAGTAAGGGGGAAAGCAGCGGAGTTCTCTTGGCAGCTTCTGAGTAAAGCACAGCTTTGAAGAAAACTCAAGGATAGTTTCCACAGAGAATCTGAAACCCAGTGGACTCATTTTGAAGAGTAATAGTGGAAATTGAGAGGGAAAGGTAGGAGAGGAAATACAGTGGAAAGGTAGACTTGCTTAACACATTTTAAGTAGGGAAAAGTACAGTAATTTTAGAATTTTTGTAAAATAGCACTAGGAAAACTAAAAAAAAAAAGAAAAATATTTTTGGTGTCCAATAGTTAGCTGCTGAAAAAGAAAAAACTTGTTTCTCTGAGGCACATCTAATAACTTACTGTAATGATGTATTTACAGAGAACATATACCATGATGAAAGGCAAACTTCCTTTTTCATCTGTTACAAACATGTAGTGAAACATCGTTCTGATACTTTTTTCCCTAAATAAAATAGAATTCAAGGACTCGCTGCCCTAAAACTGCAATAGCAGATAACAGTTGTGTTTCAGATACTTGACTGAGGCTGCAAAACAGCTTTTTGCACATCTAAATGGTAATTTTACTTGTGCTTGCATATTGCTGCTAAAGAAAAAGAATTTGCATTTAAGAATCTGACTGGAGATTAGAATGTCTTGTTAGTATGTACAGATTTAATTCTTAGCATGGGCTTCTTCAGGGTGCGGGAATTGTTAAAAGAAGCAAACAAGATGTCAAACTACCAGCAATTGTTGGTATTTCCAAATTTGTACTGTTTTGTTTACTTTCTCTGTTATCATTTCCTACCAAAGTGGGGGAAGAATATAGTAAAACAGATTTAACTGCTTGCAGCTAAGTTTTAATAAACATTTTTCAGAAGGCAATTGTGCCTATGTACTACGAAGACCTTTGAAACCAAAGTACCAACAAAGCTGATCCAGTTCCTTTCTGGAGATGATGTGGGGGAGGGAGGGGAAGTGTTTGCTCCCTTCTCTTTTTCCCTCCCCCTCCCAAAGAGCAAAAATTGCTGAGCAGAAACACTCTGTTCAGAAATCTATATTAATGGGCTTATTCACATGCAGGAAAACACATTGTACATGGCATTTTTCATCTTTAGGAAAATGTGCAGCTTGAGCAATGGAGGTTCATTAAGTCCTATTGCAGCTTTGCATAAGAGATCAGTTATCCATACATTAATACTTCAGGAAAATGGGTACTATACTTCCTAATACGTAGAAAGGCAGTGAGACTTGCTTGCCAGTACAAATAGTCATTAAGTATCATACAAATACAATATTTGAAACTACCAGGTCTAACGTATTATCTGCTTTAAATGCAGATGGGATACATTAATTCTGTTATGCAAAAAAATGATGTTGTCTCTTGCAGCTGTCACGCGCTGCTACTGCTGACATTCCTTTACATGGATTCCTCTACTATATTATTAAAACCTTTTAAGACTAATTACTTTCAATCAATTTCCTTTAACCTGATGCAGATGGACAGAAAGATAGGCTTTGTTGCAATGGCATACGTGTGAGAGAGGGTCAAGTTTCTTATGCTAGCAGGAGCTCTTATTGGACAACCTGGAGTAAATAAGTGTCCCTGGACATTTGTCCCAGGCTGCAGCTCTGGAGGCTGAGGTGGCAAGTGGGATGAGCAAAGTTGCCTTCTGCCTCCCCAGATGGAGCAAGCAGGCAGCACCCATGGTGTCGGAGCCCAGAAGCGCCATGGCCCGAGGCTGTACTTGCTTGACATGCCTTAGAGCCACCAAGAGGGGCAGAAAGCAGGCACAGAAGAATCACAGAATCATAGAACAGAATCATTGAATAGTTTGGGTTGGAAGGGACCTTTAAACGTCATCTCGTCCAACCCCCCTGCATTGAGCAGCGACATCTTCCGCTCGATCAGGTTGCTCAGAGCCCCGTCCAGCCTGACCTTGGATGTCTCCAGGGTCGGGGCATCCACCACCTCTCTGGGCAACCTGCTCCAGCGTTTCACCACCCTCATCGTAAAACATTTCTTCCTTCTATCTAGTCCGAATCCACCCTCTTTTAGTTTAAAACCATTACCCCTTGTCCTAAAGAGCAGATATACCAACAAAGTTTCAAGCGATGATGTAAGACTGCTTTGACATGTTTCTGGAGTTTTGCAGATGCGATATGTAGAAAGGAAGATTCCCTGTATTTGTGGTCGGCAGTGGTCAAGACAACCATGGGACATTCTTTCTGAGAGCTGGGGCAGGGACGGATCCTATGGAGTTTTTTAGGAAGTATGTTTGTTGGGTCGGTCTCGCATAGGCTGGATGAGCAATATTGTGACCAGCAAAGCAAAAGCTTCCAAAGTATTACAAATGTTCTTCAGAAGTCTAGTTAAAGTTCAGGACTACCTTTGATTCAAAGCAAATTATTTATAGGCCTTAAATCAGTTAGTTCATCAAGGTCAAATTCCAGTTTAATAACAGAAATTATTGCTAAGACATAGAATGGATGTTGGAATTTTAAAAAATGCTTTATTTTTAAAAGACGAAAAATAAAGTAAACCTTTAAAAATGATTAGTTTTTATCTGCCTTTTAACTTGAGTGAGGGAATTGAGTAGTTCCCTCAAGGCAGGACAGTGAATTGTTCAGTCAGGAAAATCAGAGAAGACAAAATTAAGTTACCACATTAAAATATGTGAAATTAATTAGTTGTTTAATTTCAAATGTGAAATGTTAGCACCTTTTAAAATATGATGTAACTGATGATAAAGTGGTAACTTAGTTTTCCTACTCTGGAGACATAAGTAATATGAGCAATTTTGGTACTATGTAAAGATTATAAACTTGATTTGGTGGAAAACATGATCCAGATGCCTTAATGGATTTGGAAACTTTAGAACACAGCAGTGGAAACTTTTATGACTGCGTTAATTGCATCATCTCCCTCCCACCCCCAACAGAATAGTGAAACGGCAAAATTCAATGGCATAACTGAATGCCAATTTCAATGCAGTTATGAAGCATGCAATATAAATGTAAGATTTCCTGCCTGTTCTGTGTCTTCCCTTTCTTCACAGTACAATCGTCTTTCACGTCTTCTTTCTTTTTTCCTAACCACTTTAACTGGTACTAATCACTGCATGAGAGAAGTTTTCTTGGTGCCGCTTCTTGACATCCTATGGCTACGGCAGTACTAAGAAGCTCACAGGAGAGGATGTAATAATAAATAACCTTTTTCAAAGGCTTGCTGCCACAAAGTTAATGATGGGACCAAATTGATTTGCCTTCTGGTTTTAGTTCTGTTTTTCTGGATGAAGAAAAAGAGGTAAATTGGATTGTGTTGTCTGGGAGGTATGTGTAAGAAAGCTTAATTAAAAGCTTAATTCATTAACCCTAGCATCCCTACTTGGAGTCAAGTGGCAGCATCCATGTCTCAGAAGCATAGAAGGTGATAGAAGCAAATCCTCAACAGCCAATTTACGTACAAACACCGAACAAAAACGAGAGATGAGAGATTCTTCTCCGCTGTATTTCCTAGCAATTCTCTGTTGATGTTGTCATCTGCACTGCCGGATAGAGCAGTATAAGCTTTAATCCTAGACAGCTCGGAGAGACTCTGGCACAGCTGAAGCTGTCTACCCCTGTAATTCAGCATGCTGTGGAGTTTATTTTCAATTCACAGAATCTTCCTGTTGAGTACCTCAGTCTTTGTCCCAAAGTTGTGATGTAAATGTGCTGTCTTAAAAGGTGTGTTACTCAGTAATTACACTTTTTTTAGTGGAAGCTCTCAATTTGATGCAGAAATACTTTCATCTAGTTTGATATCTGGTTTCATGTGGATATTTGGCATAAATAGGTTGTCTTCCTTCTGGAAAAATACAATATTCATCTCTTTAAATATATATTTAAAATGGCTGGAAACCTTTTGAAGAATTCTGGCCATTGCAAGTCATGAGGTACATAACGCTAGACATGGAGCTACGGGAGCCTTTCCTGGTTGTGGCGTAGCAGTAATCCTGTTACCGTGATGCGACGAATCTAGCGTATGTACTTGCTGAGTGCTGCTTGCTTGCGCGCAGCCATCAGCAGCGCTCTGTTGAATCCTTGCAAATGGTTCTGGAGGAACCATAAAAACTGGAGGAATGTATAAGAGCCATTGTTATGTTTTATATCTTGCTTGCCACATTTTCATGTTGGTTCTCCCTAGGCCTGTGGAAGAGTGAGGGAGACGCTGAGAGAAGTATCATTACATAAAGAATAGGTCTTTCTGCATTGACATAACTGACTTTCTTTGGTTTTCTGTTGGATGGCACCAGTTCCACTGTACTAGTGTTTTCTGTGAAGTTTGTCGTGTTCAGCTGATGTCTTGCAGGAACTGGAGTAAGGGTATTAAAATGGATGCTTCTCATTCTTAATAAATTCACGATTTCTGTTCCTTTACTCTGGGATTGATGCATTGATAATAAGTTGAAAGTGATTTTACAGTTCTTCTTAGCTGCAGGCATATATTTTAAACATAATTCTTGGTTTCCTCTGTTGGAAAGAAGTAAAACCAGCAGTATTTTAACTTTTTAACACATATACGTAGCTCAGTTTTTGTCTGGGAGATGGTAGCAAAAATATCTGATAATGCTCATAGTTGTAATGAAACAGATACATAGATATAACCATGTGATATAGTGATGTGGTTACATCTGAACGCTTGTTGAGATTTTACTGATTTAAGATCTCTGCATAGGTGATACTCTTGGTTCTTTAGGCATAGAGAACAGTCAACACCAAGCAAAGTACAGAAAACAAAGTGTATAAAATGTTTTGTGTGCATGCATTGTCCCCTTATTTCTAAAGATATTTTGTTGGCCTTGCCTGATGCCTATTCTGAATGAATTCATTTACTGTGAGTATAATAGTCAGCACTGAACTGCTCTTAATGTGTGAGAGGCAGAAAGATGAGGGTAGTTAATTTTTAATACCTTGTGCCTCATTAACTTGTAGGAAATAATTTAATACAATTTGGAAAATTACATATATGTTTAAGCAATAATTAAGGCATTGCAGATTTTGTGGAACAGGTGGAGATCTAAAATGTGAAGTTTTCCATTTACAGTTATTTAATTTCTAATGAAAATGATCTTACTTGCTAATAAACAGCTTTGCTTTTGCTTCCCCTGCTGTTGTGTGCTACCATGACGGAGCTTTTTATGTGGGTGACTACAGAAAATATTTAAAGTAATTGCTAAAAAAGGAGGTGAAAAGGGTACATGTGTGTATGCGTGTATCTGAACTGTAGTATCTCTTCTTTGAAATCTGTCGTATAGTTGCATGAAGATGCAATATTAAAGTCTAAGACAACTACAGTAAGATGCAAAACTGTACGGTGAGTGGTAAGAGTTTCCATGGACTTGCAAGTGCGTTGTGAAGTTGTTTGCTGCCTTAATAGTGAACTTTGTTTAAAGCACTTCAGTAAGATCCTGCTTTTAGCAACTAATGGTTTTGTAACTCATGATTTTGTAACTAATGATTCATATTTGGCAAACATTTTTGGGGCTAGATGTTTGCCTAAATTTTTAGCGGTAAAGTGTTAGCAAAGAAAGACCAACAGCTTCCAAGACCAAAGTTGAAAAAAAAATATATAGCCTTTCTGAAATTTAAAATTAAAATGCTCATTCTGAAGGACTTTAAGGCTCTACCTCTAGTGCTAGTGAAAACCTAACTGTGTAACTATGTGTACAGAAGATCCTGACTGCAAGGGCCATGGTTCGGTGGACGTGCCATTTCCTGCACACTGTCAAGCTCAACAGTATTTTCTCTGTAACTCCTCCGGCTGGATGCTGGAGGACAGGATGGATTTAAATGTCAGAACTGAAAGCAGCAGGCTGTATCCTGTGCATGGGGAGGAATAAAGTTTTCTAAACTAGAGTGGAGAAAATTAAGAAAAATATATAGGGACGAGGCGTGGAAATGACAGAAGGTGAGGACACCAAGAAAAGATTGTGAGGGTGTGACACCAGGTTAGTTAGAAACAGGAGCCACATAATTAGATGCAAGGATAGAGCATGGGAAAACAGGAGAATAAGATGTTTGTTTTTCAAGGAAGAGGAGAACGATTAAGTTTCTGACAATTAGTGTTTTCCAATCCTGTCTTCTAGCCTCCACTGCGATGACTTAGCTTCCTCTATGTGACCTTTAATTCCCTGCCCCACTACACCTTTGGCTGCTTTCCTCTCACCTAATCACTAGATGAGCAAAAGCCGACATATGGTGCCTCTGATTTTAAGTGATGCATTTTTAAGTTTTGGCAGGCCAAAAGGAACAAATAACTGTTGAGCTTGATCTGTGGGCTTTCCTCCAGTGGGAGCAATGATTTAAACCACTTTTTTTTCCTCTTTCCAGCCAGATTTTCCAAAATATTTGTTGCATTTGTAGGATTTGATCTACAAGGTGAATTCTAAGGGTGACTGGCAGGCAACATATGTCTGTCTTCCTGTTAAAAGAAGAAACTATTGACAAGTCAGAAAGGGGTTGACTTTCATGCTCTAAGTAAAGCTGGTCACTTCCATTGTGCAAAACATGAGGTTGATGGGAGGAGGATGTCTTGGGACAAAACAGATGTGCCAGAGTTGTATCTCTTTATAAATTGAGTGGGGTAAAACCCTACAAGGAGGGACCTGCTGAAGAGCAAGCAATAGCTGGTGTCAAGGTGATCACCTGGAATAAAGCAGATCTGGGCTTGAGTCCCACGTGCCTTAGACTGCTTTGACCTAAACCCATACCTTTTATTGCTGATGAATGCCAAGAACCTGGCGGCTGGAGGGATTCTTTATCCAAGTCTTTTGAAACTGTTATTCTTTCACTGAGCCAAGAGGCAGATGCTAGCTCTGTCCTCAGAGGTTGTGGCATGCAGGTGGGGATGCTATATTTGAATGATTGGCAGATAGACCAATTGAATAGTTGATGATATTGCTGGGGATGCCTGCTCTCTCTGACATAAAATTTCATCCTGTTTTCTGCAGAAATAATGCCTAACGAAGCTTAATTTAGACACAAATATATCAACAAAAAATTTGCTTTAATGGATAAGCGTTTCACTGTTTTCATGGCAAAATTCTGAACAGAATAATAGTGAATCTGTTAAATATGTGCACTAGGAAATAGTGATAACTGCATATTTAGAAAAAAGATAGTTACCCATATGTCTTTTAATTTCTCTATTTTTTAAATGAAAACCAACATGTTGGGCACAGATAACAGGTCTCAAAATTAAGCGTTTAATGCTACAATTGAAAACTAGGGCTGATATTGAGTAGATTGTGTGATCCTTTAAACTAGAATTTCCAAAGACTTACAGTGTTGCACTGTCAGATTTGTAGAACGGTTTTAACTATAGCAGAGGTGGTTTATACCTCCACTGTAAAAACTTCAGATATCATAAATTCTGAAGTACACTTACAATTAAACTCTATGCATCTTAAGCTCGTTGCTCAATTGAGTTGAAATGATCAGCCAAATTTTTTAGTCTCCAGTACTTAGAAAATAAAAGCTTCACATTTCCAGAAATTGCGCATCAATGCAACCAGCGAGCTATAGCTGAACATCAAAGGAAAGGGGACGATAAGGAGAGATTCCAGTTCAACATTCACTTAATTAAGAAAAGTAACGGCCAGTTTAAATAAAGCAGAGTTCTCTCTCTTCATCAGCTGGTATCTGTAAAGTCAGTGATTTCTCACTGCTACCAAATTTGTGGGCTAAACTGGCCATGCTTTGACAAAATTGCTGAAAATTCTGATACTGTTGGACAGGAAAGCTGTCAAGATGGACATTTCTCAAGCTGCTGTGCAGATAAGTAAACAAAATTTGGAGTAGGCTTAAAATAACTCAAGGGCTTGGTGTAATTAGAGAGAAATGGAGAGAGGGGAGAATATATTCCAGAAAAAAGGTAGATTTGCCACCTCCTTTTTGATGCTAATGAGACTGTAAAATGATATGGTGGTTAGTCAGGATTTTCAAAGGGATATGTGGAAATTGAACTCTAATTCAAATCACTTCTTAATGTCTTCTCAGTAAAATCCTAGAAAACTGATGTTTCCCACTCTATACTGTATTTTTAAAGTTCTTGGAGAAGAAAAAAGTGGGAAGATGTTTTCAGAAAAACTTGCCTCTATACTTTTGTTAATACCTCATTTGTTTTGAGACAGAGCTTGAAACTTACTTGTAACACGCCATATACTAAACTGTCATAAAATTTTACAGGAATTTTAACACTGATGATTAAAGCACTATACACTTCGGTACAGTCTAGAATTTTAAGCTAAATACTTATGTCTGTAAAGAACAGTCAGGGTTATTCAGACATCTTGTGGTTAGAGCTGTATTTAGTTTCCAAGGAATGCAGGACAGGAGGGCGATAATTCCTCCTGCTCATCAGAGCAAACAGAGTGTGATGGAAACCCTGAGGGATCCCCTAAAACTAGTTTGAAACTCATGGTTATCACCAGTCCTGAAATCACCAGTGTCTTCCCCCTATTTCATAATTTATTTATGTTTAGTCTTTAGTATGTTTAGGTTAGTATGGTTAGACTCTCTGAATGGCTGAGTGAGCAAACCAAGTTATGATACTGAAATGTATAGTGAGTTTAATAATTGTTCTAGAGAACTGCAACGTCAAACTGCTACCTTAAAGGGCTTGTAACGCATTTTAAGTGTTAGTAAAGCAACATTTTATTTATTTATTTATTTATTACTGGAAGTGTGACCAAAGGCTATTAGAGAAACACAGATCAAGAGATCCCAAGGAAAACAGAAATAATCCCCTGTATTACCGTGGAATGTGCACATCCCACAGCATGATGACAATACTGTACAAGAAGAAAGGAATAGAGTGTACTGTGGTTTTCGGTAAGACAAGGAGCAAGCAGCATAGTTTGGTTGGGAGCTGGTGGAGTACTTCAGGGAAGCACCAAAAGTGCTTGTCCATCTCTTACACATTTCTCTGCCTCTGGCCTTCGGCAGAGGCGAGATGTTGGGCTCCGAGGGCCGACACATGTCCAGCCCAGCATGGTTGTGGATATGTTCCAGTGGCTCGGTCGAAAAAAGGGAAGGAAAAAATTCAAAGCCCTGTCTGATGTATGCCAACTCTGAGATAAACATAGAGATTGGTTAGCAAGTTTTATGAACTAGTTTAGATGCTGCATCAGCTGAAGAAAATCTTTATTGTTATATGTAGTTATGTTTTTGTACACTCATGCTGTTAGCTTAGATCTGGATTTGCTTCCCTGGTTCTTCCTTTGATACTTGTCCTATTTGCTGACCTTGAACACATTCTTTTCCTTGTTGCTGTGGTTGTTTGTGATAGTACTGACCACCTTTAACAAAAACCTTTGGAAAATTATTGATTAAAAGAACTATATAGAAAAGCAGTGTTATTAAAAGCGATTATTTTTATTATTCCTTTTGTTCAAAGCTCATAGTATGAGCAACAAATATTAATATTTTCATAGTGCATGCTTAGATGGCTCAAATGCTGGATAATTACAGCTGAAAATTCCTACGAAGGATTAGGTATAAGTGGAGTGTGCTGTAACCCAAATAGTAGTCTATTAATGGAACATCTATATGAAACAGTTTGAAGGACTCTGCATTATAAAACTCTCATGTTCTATACTTGAACACCTGCCTTAATGTTTCATGTTTAGTTTTTACTTTGTCACGTGCGGTACTAGAACTGACTATTTCTTTTTAAAATGCAAACGAAATTAATTGAGATAGAGGAATGAAGCTTTTCTTTTTTTAAGCTCACTTTGCCACTCTCCTTACCCCACCATGCTTTTTTGTTTTCTCCCTGCCAGTGCAGATGCAAGAGAATATTAACATTTCTCTCAAAAAAGACTATGTATACTCCTTGCATTGTGTGTATATAGTGTGTGTGTATGTATATTCATATATGGATATCCATACATATAGGTACATATGTATCCTATATATATTGACCATTGACTTTTTTTTTTCTTCATATCCTATCCTGAGATTTCTGTATAATGTACTATTGGGCTTTTACTGGATGATTTATGTTTCCAGGAAGTTGTTTGACTACCCGTTCTGCTCTATCAGTATGTTACCTTAGAGGCTACAATTTCAGCAACTTAAGGTAAAAACAGGGAAAAAACCCAGAAGCAGTACTAGCCAAATCCATTGATTTGGGTATTACTTTAGATCACCTACTCCCTTCTCCTATACACCAAAAAATATGATACTAAGTGTAATTAAAGGCTGGACAAGAAAATGTGGACTGATATACATACACAGAAAGATGAAGTTTCTCCTTGGTTCTACATAAAGAAATTGTGTAAGTTCTTTGCACTTGTGTCATAAAATTCAATGTTCCTCTTTAAAACCTGTATTTCTGTGTGACGTTTTATAGAAAAAATTCATTGAAATATGTAGCAGTGTTACTTTCTTTAACATAGGTTGCTGCTTTGTAATTATGGTTAATCTTTTGGGCAACTTGGTCAATTATAGGACTGGAAAAAGTAGCACAAACTTTCTGACTTCCTAATTCTTACTGAAACACTTCATGACTGGTATTGGTAGTTTTGGTAACTTAGTGAAGAACTGTTCGTTTTTACCAAGGGTAATCAAGTATTCAGAATCCAAAAATGGCTTGGTTACTTGTCTAAAGTGTGAATGAAGCACCTTTTTAAGTGGAAGGAGTCATATGCCCTGTCAGGTTTTAGTCTGTAATTTCCTCACAGTGCAATATAGACCTGTGCAGTACAGGAATTAGGGAATATCTAAATGTCTTTTATGGCATGCTACAGTTTGGCATATACGTCTTTCATCGACAAATGAATTGCGATGGAAAAGATGCGGACCTGCTTTTCTCGTGATCAAAGATCTCTGTGTGATGTTTTCTGAACTCTAGCAACAGCACTGGTACAGGAGATCGGAAAGACAATGAATATGTATGAATATAGGAAGTATGTAGCAGTATGGTTGAAGGATCCTCTCTCCCGTTCCTTTACTTGGCTGAGAGTTGCCAGCTGAGGAAGACACGGCTATGCTGAGTTAGCCCTTTAGCCATGGAGGCAATGTAAAGTTGTCTGATGAGAAATTAGGATATGTCCTTTCTATTGCAATTTTAAGTTATTTGCTGCAAATTAGAAAGCCACAGAGAAGAATAGTGCAAGGGCGGTGGTGTCGGGTTTTTTTTCCTTCTCTGTTTTTTCGCTTGAGTGCCGGCGCTGTGCCAATAAGGTGTTGACACACAACCAGCTGTTGGAAGTGCTAGTAAAGATACTGTTGTTGGATGCTGCAATTTCTTTGAGAGCACCTGTGGAGCTTGAATCCATACATAGCACTAAGCATTTTATCCCATGCTGCATGTCCATATGCAGCCCTGATTCTGTAATTGTGTTTTTGGTGAAACAGCAAAATGACTTGGAGCCCTTGCCGTTGTGAATGCCTGATGAAATAATGCTTATTCTCCAGTGTAACTATTTTGAAGACGCTAAAGGGTGTTTTGAGAACCGTATTAGCTTTTACGGATGGGCAGCTTTGTTACCTCCAAATATGCCCTCTAATTCATCTAATTCAGTTTTAACAGTAAATATTGTACTGATGTGAGAATTCTGCATCATGATAATGAAATAATTGTTTGGGGAAACAGTTGAACTTCAGCCTAACTCCAGTTTACGTACACTAGCTCCACGGAAGAAAATGTAGGCCTGTGCCCCAATACTGTCTCTGAAGAAATGAAAAACAATTACATCTGTGAGTTCCTACAAATGATTCTGATGGCTTTGGGGCTAAGGAGAAGAAAGGGGAAAGTCAAACACTGCGAAGGAAGGAAAAAGTGTTTTTACTTAGATACCCTGTTGTGAGAATCTCTTGGCCTCAGGTATGGAAGAGCAGAAAGGACGACCCTGCGTGTTTTGTTCTTCTATGTAATTCTGTTCATCCCTTCTCCATGACATTTTAATTATTGTACCATCATTATACTCCTTGGACTTCTACCTTCAGCTATCTAATAAGGAGTTTATCAACTTGAAGTTTACTGTTCTCCAGTATTTCTGTTCTAATGACAGGCTGTGTCTTCCTTGAGTGTAATGCTGAGGTACTTATCAACCATCCATTTGAAAATGTTTTCTTACTGCCTTCCTCCCAAACACAACTTGCTATAAACTTCCAGATAAACATACATACTAAAGGGAAATCATTTAGACTTGTCTTATATGACTGAAAATTATATTGGCAGGATCGATCAGTTGCACAGAGTAAGTGCTAAGCATGCGTTTTTGACACAAGGCAGGACAAAATATGTAATTGTATTTTTACTGAATATCTCCTGTAAGAGTATATTGCTAGAAGGTGGGAATAAGTAATTGAAAAAAAGCAAAATATAGAAAGTAAACACACATTCTGAAACATGGTGAAACACGTTTGACCAAAATAGCTGGAAATTATTAATGGTTATTTAAGATGTTATCATGAGAAACTGTGAAAAGATTCTATCAAAGGCAGTAGCACTGAGCTGTGAATTATTATTTAGCATAATAACATGTTATTGTTCAAAGCTGTATCATGCATTTGCCAAACAACACATTCTTGAGACAAATTGCATTGCAATGCAACGGAAGACATCATCACATGAGGGAATCTCGGCATGTGATGGCAACGTATTACAGAGAGGTTACTATGAGTTTGAATATTCAGTTGACTACAACTTGCTGTTTCTGTTTGGGTTCTAAGTGGGTTAGGTAGGGACCATCTGTGTATTCTCCTATTTGCTGTGCAAGGAACCATACTCACTGGTGTAGCTAATACCTCTTGAACAAGTGATTGCTGTTCTGCATGTTATGTAAGAGCTGTGAAAGCTCTTCTGTAAGACCTACATCTGGATGATCAATGCCTGGGAAACTTGAGCATTCACGTAGAGAGTCTTCATTAATCTTGGAGGCCTTAATTACTAGGATTGGACAATTTTCCTGGAGTCATTACAGCATGACTATAAATAGTAAGGTTGACCCCTTCCAGCAATGACAGCAAAAGTTTATCCACTGGAAGTCTGTTATATCTTACAAAAAGTTTTGCTGTAAACATCATTTCCATTTTATATGGTATCAGGACAGGTAACTTCCCCCAAAAAGAAAATATTTGGAGAGAACATTCTTTATATGCTTTTATCAGGGATGGACTGTCGGAACATGCAGTAAAGAGCTCCTCTTGAATAGATTTCCCAAAAGCCATTCTTGAACACAACCACCATAAATTGACTATCTTAGCCTAAAGGAATTAGTATGACTGCTTTCTGACATTGTATATAAATTTATGGAATGGCTTAGATGTTGTTTTATTGCACCTGGCAAAGTATAAAAAAGTCATTTCCATTTTGGTTGGGCTGTGATTCGATCCTTCTAACGTGTAGCTAGCTGTGAATTCAGTAGATCTTTCAAAAAGATTGAAGTTGCAAGAGTACTGAGGAGAGGACATTAAAAAGATCTAATGAAGAGATTTGGATTTACTTGGCCAACGGAAAGATGTGAACTTGAAGAGAATAACTTCTCACTCAAGGATGGAGCAAGCCATCTGTCTGCAGGGTTTGTGGGCTGAGAAAGCTACTCATTTGGTTGTAACTGGTTCTTTGGATCTCCTGTGCAATCTGTTAGATAACTTTTCTGCCTTGGAAGGCTGTAGTCCACTTTGTTAAAGCTGAGAAGGTTAGACTTAGATTACATTTCTAGGGGATGCATGACTGGAAAGAATCAGGAAAATAATTCCTATTTAAATTCATTTTTTCTCTGCCTTAGGGAGAGGTTGACAGTATACCAAATAGCCATTTTGTTTCCAGATGATGATGATAATTTCCAGTGGAGTGCATGCCACATGCTGGTTTTCAGATTGAATTCAGCAGCGATACACGTGATACAAACTTGCCTAAACATATTTTGTGGTCTTGATAGTTTCCACCTCTGTAATTTAGTATTTCAACTTTTGGAGTAAGTGATGCTTTAAGATAGGGTGTAGTTATTCTAGTTGTGAAATGGAAACTAGGTTTCATGGGTTTGCCTCCATCAGGAACTGTGCCTCAACCTTTATTTTCTTCATGCAGATCTTTATGAAGGACTTGACATTTCTAGTTCCTTCCTAAAGTATTGTCTTAATGGGCTGTTAGCAAAGTAGAAATTCTTGCTGTCTTGACAAGTCTACACAAATGATGGTTGTTATGTTGAACATAACAGTGCTGAATTCAGATCTCAGGTGTCTGACCGACCATGAGTAAATCTCTTTATTTCCCTTTCTCCACTGGTAAGTCTGTAAAATTATGGAAATTCTAAGACCTCTGCACACTTCTTGAGCCTTGAAGTGTTAGGGAAGCTACATGAACCGATGAACAAGTATATTTCCTAATATTTAGTGTTTGCATAAAGCAAAAGTGATTTTAGATTGACTTTTTTTTAGCCTGAAGTTTTTATATTTAAGATTGTACTTCATGCAGAAATATTCTGCACTTGATAGGATGTATTTTGTATTTAACTTTGTATGCAATGAATCTCGGACTTATACAGCCCAAAGTCAAAGTAATCTGTGCCCTATTTAAGTAATAAGCTATTGATTTTAAAATTATGCATTTTATTACCATAATATGGAACTAGCAATATTCTGAAAACTCGTCTCTGAAATGGACACTGTTTAATTGCAGTTTAAGATGGGACAGAAGTGGACTTTAAGGATTTTACCTGTTGAACTTTGGCATATCACAGATAGCAGGGACTGTTCAGCCTCATCTAGAGCCATACACTGTACTCAAAGCATCCGTGAAGAAATGCCTCTTCCTCTTGCTTGATCCCAGACCTCTGAACAGGCTTGTAACGTAATGTCACCTTTGTTTGTCACTGGTAGCTATACCCTATATGCATTCTGTTGCTAAGTATTTACACCACCTTCAGGATCAAAGAAATGCTGCCAAGAAGGCTCATTGTGAGAAATTTTGACCTACTTTTACATTTGGCACCGCTTCGCCTGCCAAGACCAGGTAGACTGTGAACAGACCTTCAGCATGTCTTCAGTGGAGAGGTCCAGTCTGAGATAAGGGAATCCTGTTGTGGCAAACTAAACAAAAAGCAATACGGCAAATAGCCAGAGGTTAAACTTCTTTTCCCCTCTTCTGCCCCCTTCTCTCGGTTCATTTCTGTGTGCATGTTTGTTTTCCATCCTTTTCCTGCTGCTAGTTCTTAGCTCTGCAGCACTGGGCTGCGTGTAGAGAATCAACTTGCTTTCTGTGATTGCTTTAAACAAATTTAAACTTCTCATGCCATAAGATTATTGCAGGTCCCCTTCTCCTAGCACGTAAATGAGAAGAAATGGCTACACATCTGATCTCAAACCTACGTTTTTGCTTTACAGGCTCTGATGGAGTTTTCCTTGTGTAGCACATGACTGAAAGAGTGTATTAGTAAGCAGTATTTGTCAAGTAATAGAGATCAGTTTGTGTATTTTGTTATCAAAAATCCATGCTGCGCTTCTCCTTCCCTTCCCTTTCCTCTCTTCCTTGCACATAAGACACAAAAGTTTGTAAAATTTTGGCAATGTAGTATTCCCACTATCAATATCTAAACTGAAGTATAAAACTGGGTAGTTTATGCAATAAATGTGCTGTACATGAAAAGAAAATCATAGGTGGTTTTCCTACTTTTAATTGAACAGTCATAGACCTCTACATTGGGATGAAGTGAGTGTAACTTGAAAATGCCTTTTCATTTCATTAGCTGACTGTGAGAGTACCCTAGATGCCTTTTTTTTTTTTTTTTCTGGGTGTAGATGCCTAATGTTGATCAGGTGAATTGATGCTGAGGTTTCTGAGGACTGCTTTTGGAACTTCAGCCTTCAGCTGTTTAAGGAATGATGTTATGAATTTGTTTGGGTTTGTCAACAAAAATGAAAGAATCAGAGCAAGGTTTGATGAGGTACCTAGCTAACAGGCTTCTGAATTCTTAATATTAATGAACTGAGATGAGAGTGGGATTTGGGTAGAGGAGAGGAGGGCTGTTCTTTGAACCAAACACTTTCTATGATTAGGTTCTCAAAAGTAGCCTTCTCACTTCTATTAATTGTTTACAAGGAAACTTAAAGGAAAGGGGTTTTATCAGTTTGAGGGTGTTTTAAGAAAAAGGCTGGAGACAGCTTTGCTGTTGACTCTTCAGTGGAAAAATATGGGGCCCCACCTTGAAAACATGAGTGGTGAAATGAAGACAATGAGCCGGTTCGTTTGTAGGTTCAGGCAGTTTCTCTGACATTAGGACCCTGAGGGAGGGTTTCAGCGCTACGGTCTGGGCTCTGAGGGCTGCATATCCCATCCCACCCCCATAGCCCTGAACAGGAGCGAATCTGGCTTTCTCGAAAAATATACGTATTCTATTATAGCCTTCCCATAGCAAGGGCATTAATGGCAAGAAAAGGTAATGTCTGAATTATACAGTAAATAATAGTAAGTTAAGACAGAGTATTCAAAAGTTGTTGATACTTATCATCTGTTGCTCAGAAAGTCACCATTGCAAGGTAGTTTTAATTCACGTGTGGTCTTTAAATACTTTGTAGTTTGGAAGACATAATTTCATCACTTCAGCAGTAACGTGAAGTTGCATCCCGCAGTTAGAGTTGAAAAGTCACCAAAAGGATGGCCTGGGACAGATGAAAGATCTGGAGTTTGGAAGCTGTCCATTGCTGTCCTGACACCACCATCCTTGTCTTTGTTCAGAGCTTTAAATAAAAAAGGTCACACCAGTTTTTGTTCGATTAGTTTCCTCCTCCCCTTCTGGATTATTAAAGGCACTGAAGCAGACGCGGTCTCTTATTGTATCGAATGCTTTAGTGACTAGATTCTGTACGAGACCAGTGGTAACAATTGTTGGCTAGTAAAAAATTATGAAAAGAAAAGAAAACTTGCTTGTATTTCTTTCTGTCCTAAATAGTTTTGTAGGTATTTTAAAGGCAACCGAGCAGCGTGTTTTGCAGTGCTTACGATTCATGAATACTTAACCCCTGACCCTGTCTTTATTCAGAAGAATGTCTTGCAAGTTGTGCTGTGTAAAGGTTTTATACTTAAAAGAGCGTTCAAAACCTTTTTTTTTTCTTTGAGCTTTATTTTAGTAACCTAATGTTTAATGAGAGACACTAAACAACTTAAGGCTTTTACAGATCGTTCCCTGTATATGAAAGGTCCCAGTTTAGTGTGGATTTTATGTCTATTTCTTCATCTACCGTCTACTTTTTTCTTAGCCAATGACAGTAAGATTCCTAAGGCTACTTTCTCTTTAAGGACATACTGCTTACATAAAGAGTCCTTTACACCATCTCCTTCTTTTATAATATTAATTGTCTATCAGAAGATGGGAAATATTCCTTAGAAATGTGTTTTCCTGATTGTGCATGCCTTGTTACTATTTCAATTATGCAGATTCTCGATGCTGTGGAAATTTGTGCTTGATGACGCCAAGGCAGCTGCACGTTGTTAGCATTGTAGGCTGTCAGATGATCATGTGGGATTCTTGCAGCATGCAACATTCAATAGGATTGAAAAAGGGCTTTTGATGCAAGGCATAGCTTTCAGAATATATTTGTGCCTTTTAGTTAGCTAATATAAAATCATAATTTATTATCTTGAAATTTAAAATGCTGCCTCATTTTTCTTCTGGTTGGTTTCATTTTGGCTTCACTAGAAGATGCATCTGGTACATCCACGATTGAGGAGTTTATTAATGATACTGTCATTCAGTTCACTTACTTTTTTTCCTTTTAGAGTCCTAGCTAGCCCACAGATTACATGATCACATGTTCATTCAGTCATTCATATAGAACACAAACCACCATGCATGATTTCTTCTTCTTTCTTTTTCCTCTCTGCCTTTTTTATTCTCTTTAAGTTGCTTTGTCATGTTCTCTTTTATCATTAAGCTTAGTCTTTGTCTTCCCCTCGCTACTATTTGTTCTATATTTTCCCATGCTTGGTTACTGCAATATTATTTGATTAACGGGCTGTGATGATGATGAACCTGCACACTGGAGGAGCAGCTACTACAGTGGTGATGAAGGGATGTAATAATGGTCGCTATCCTCGGAATTCTCTCTACAGTGACTGCATAATAGAAGAAAAGGCAGTGGTCCTGCAGAAAAAAGACAATGAAGGATTTGGATTTGTGCTCAGAGGGGCAAAAGGTATGTGCTTCTGTGTGTGTGTGTGTGTGTGTGTGTGAGATGTGCACTGGCATGAAGAAATTTATACATCTCTGAATATAAGCAGGAATTATTCTTGGTGCACTTGGTTGCTAGACAACAGGATTCTCTGTATGCTGTACTACTCAGACGGATTTTAGCAGCTTCTGTCTGAAGCAGTTTGCTTTTTTACATAGGAGAAGCACTGTATAATCGTTTTGGGGGGAGAAAGTTTTGTCTGTATTTTTACTGTGTTCGTATATGTAATATTTTGTCATTAATCTGTTTTGTTATGCAGTTTACCTAACTATGGGAAACCTGCTTTCCTTATAAAACCTGCCTCTTTATTTCAAATGTCAGTCTATTTAAATAGGTCTACGAATAGAAATAGACAAGAGAGTGATATTTTGTTTAAATAGGTGTGGATCTTCTGCAAGGTGACATTGGTGCAGTTTTAGTATGAAAATATGATCTTTTTTTATATCTTCAGAAGCTGCACGTATGTTGCATGGCCTGTAGTGTGCTCATTTTAAAAGCTGTTCATATGTTAAACTGCATGTTACTTTTCTGTAGACTAAAATCTATAAAAACGGCATTCTCAAGAGTTAAAAAAAGCATTCTATTTAATGCTTTGCTTTTTAACTTCCAGTCCAGTTTGCTCCTTTTGTATTTAAAAAAAATATATATGATGGTATGTCCCATCTCTTGCTCCCCCTCATTTTACATGGGTTCTCCCTTGCCTTGCTTGAGCATGAAAATTATTCCCATATCTTCATTCTTGGGACATCATTTTTGCTCTCCTTGTTCCCCCTCCCCTAAACCAGTGCCACCATAGATTTTCAGTGGTGTAGAAGCTTTTCTAATTTTAGCTAAATAAAAAAATTTGGAGTTGTTCTAGGAAAGCCAGTAGCGCTACCTTTTAGCTAACCCATTGCCATGAGTTGGCTGTGCCTCGAGCAGAGGTTACTCCCTCTCTGTAAGCCCAAAAATTTTCCCCAGATTTTCTCTGTATCAGTGAGGGCACCTCAGGTGAAAGACCCAAGGACTTTTCCACTTGTACCTGTACGTGACAGAAAGAGAGAGAGGGCTGTTAAAAGGCCTGCCGTGCCTCCTTTCCTAAACAGTGATTTCTTCTGTTAATCTTCTTTGTAACGTACATCTAGATGTGGAGGAAAAATTCAGTTCGACCTCTTTCATCCTTTCCCACCCACCCCATATCCCCAGTTCGGCCAGATGCTCTCTCCTGGCTACAGTACATAATTCATCTTTAGTTGGATGTTGCCAGAGTTACAAGCGTTTTGCTAGGCATACAAAAGGGTTACTTGAACTAATACTGAATATCCTGGGATACTCAGAATCCAGCTATTGCCTCATACAGCTTGATTTGGTTTGTGTCGGTAGCGAAGCATGTATTTTTCTCTCTGAATTCAAGACCTGTGGATTGCTATTGCAGAGAGATTGCACTCTGTTCCCAGCATCTTGATATCCTCTGAGGCAGAGTCCTCTTACTTTTAGCACCCACCCTTTTTTAACCATAAATTTGAATGGCCAGTAATGGGCCTTTAGTCAAGTTGTATTCACAAGCACTCCATAACTTTCTTTTTTTAATGTGGTATTTATTTTTAAAGCTGACACACCAATTGAAGAATTCACCCCAACTCCAGCCTTTCCTGCTTTGCAGTACTTGGAATCTGTGGATGAAGGGGGAGTAGCATGGCAAGCTGGCCTGAGAACTGGAGACTTTTTGATCGAGGTAGGAGATCCTGGAATTTGATTCTCAGTGCTCTGTTGGGGACATAGTGGTGTTCCCTTTGTAGAATTTACTTTGGAACAAGTGTGTGATGCTCCTGAACAGCAAGCTCGGTGGACTAACACCAATAATGTACTTGACTGGATCTGTTTTAAAATTTCACACAGCATTTGGGAAAGGAGTTAAAAAGAACAGTGTTCAGGGTGGCTGGGAATTTTCTGTTTGTTCTTTTTGTTATTTGGGAATACACCATCAGAGAAATTTGGGAGGTTTTACTCTTCTTTGCATTATTGAATTGAAGTTTAGATGAATTTCAATCTTTATTGTAGGCTGTCAATTCTGTGGTCTTCTAAATGTTTTTACAGAGGCACCAAAATTAATGACTTCCTATGCAGCTGCCATCAGAAATATCAGTGGTCTAGTGCTGTTTAGAAACCTGGAGAATAAAGCAAATTACTTTGATTTGAAATTAAATCTTTCCAATAGAGCACTGTAAATACAATCATACAAAAAATAAGGAACAAATGTTATTGCAGTATAAATTACTTTATAAAAAGGGTATATTTAAACACTCTCTTCATTCATACCAAAAATGTCTTCACGTTTTATATTTCTGAGGATTTTTGGTTGGTATTTTAGGTTTTGTTGAAATAGTTGGTACTCCTTTTTAGTGCTACTGGGCAGTTTGCAACAAAATTGTGATTTGGGATTTTCTCCCCCCCCCTCGCCCCTACCTTTTCACGACCGACAAAGTGATGCTGTGATTCTGTGAAACTAGGTATTTGCAAATAGCTCTTTCAGGATGGATCGACCAAGTCTTGTCTGTAAGATCTATTGATTTTATTTTATTTTTTCTTCTTCGGGCACATATGTGTTTTGTTAAAGTATTTACTGGTGCTACAGAATTTTTTTCTGCAGAGCTGGCCTTCACATTTGGGAGAGGATAGAATGTGCAGCTTTTATTTGTTGTGTGCATTGAACTCCCGTGGTGATTGAATTTTTAAATAGTTGCACCACTTCTTCACGTTGTTACAATGAAAGCCCAGGCTTTGCAGACCTCTAAAGTAAATAGATGTCTATTTTTATCTGTGTCTTCAAAGTACATTTTTCTTACTGTTTGTTTACTTAAAAATAAACATTTAGCAAACTGTTAAAGAATAGCGTACAATTTGTACTGATAATTGTACTCTGCAAGGATGCTTTCAAAACTATGATTATTGATGTTAGGTGGGTTTTTTTAAACAAGGCTTTATTTTTAGAAGTTGATTTCTTGTTAGGCTTTTAATCTATAGGAAGTATGAATAGTCTGTACTGGCTGATTTCACAGGTAGATTTGGTGGTGAATAATGTGTAATTTAATGGGGTGGATTACAGAATGGTAACTGTGCGTATGGATTTTTTTAACATCTCTGAAGGGATGCAAGAAGTCTGGGTAACTGATTCTGCATAAAGCTTTACTGGTTTTCTGGCAAATGAAAGCAGAATTTTAAGTAATTGTCTAGACAATTTACTCCTAGCCTTAGCTCAGAAGAGCAGTTAAACATGCACATGCACTGCTGAATCAGGACATTAATCCATACTCTACACAGTCCAGCATACTCGTAATTCATTCTGAAAGAAGAAGCAGTTGTTAAATGCAAATCAAATCTATTTTTGTGTGATTTATGTTCATCGGGGTTATTCTGTTCTGAATTTTGCAACTTAAGAGGATATGGTAATCCTGAGAAATCACAACTTTGCTGTAGTTGAAGACTTTTATGTTGGAGAAAGGCAGGTTTTTTTTTCTAATTCATGAACTACATGTGCAGTGCACAGTACTGCCTAGCAATAGAAAGCCATCTTTGAAGCTATTTAATGCAAAAGAAACTACTGTTGAAATATAAATGACTGGTCCACCTGCACTTCTAGGAATGCCATGCTTGTGTTGGAGTGTGTAGGAATGGTCATTTCCTGTGTTGAACTGAGAAGAGTTAAATGTACTACGCGTTGCAGTGAGTGGTTATCATAACTGGTGTAGTTAGTCTGTCTTATTGTTAAATGATTTCTCCCATGACTCTAAAGTTTATGCTGCTGTGTGTAAGTGCCACCTCAACCATTTGTAAGTAATATAAAGCGTTTATCATAAATGTCACATGAATAATAAAACAGTTAATGGGCAACTAGGATCCTAATTAGTCCCATTTATAACACTTGTGGCAAGCTTCAGGCTTTAGAGAAGTGGGAGTCCAGTTTGGCAGAGGGCAAAATGCAAGGGAGAGCAGCTGTTTCGCCCTTGCTTGAGGAGGTTCGTTGGCTTGGGGTCATGGAGATAAGGGAAACCTTTTCCCTTACTCCTCAGTATGGAAAGACAGGTTTGACAGGAAGATAGATCCTGTCTTTGGAAGCAGGAGAGATCTTGATTGGGTAGGTGAAGGGAAGGCATCATTTCTTCATGTGTAATTATGGTCCCTGGATCTTCTGAAGGCAGTGAAACTTCAATATGAGCTACTGAGCATGCTGAAGTAGTTCAACGTTGAAGATGATGCATGTTGAGCAGAACAAATAAAAAATCTACACAGAAAAGGAAAGCAAAGGTGTTGTCTTGCTTCAGCAGGTAAACAGAATAGGTATCAGCTAGAACAGAGCTGGCACAGTATCATTTCACTGAGTTTTTATCAAGTTTCTGAAAAGCCACAATGTACTGATTTGTCCAACCTGTACAATTAATAACATGAGACTTCAGAAATCAATGTTAAACTTACCTTTGGAAATAGTGTTCACAGACTCTTCACTGCAATTTCTGTCAATGTATGTTTTTTCTCCTTGCTTCAATCCCAGTCAAGTTTTTGTGATAAAAATAGTAATGTGTGTAGCGGCTTTTCTGGACAGACCACAAATAAAATCCATGAAAAAAAAATGGAAAAGCGCATGAGTAGTTTTAGAGCTGAAACAGTTAGCTAGAGACAGCTGTCATTACATGTGGATTTTCAGAAGCAAGTCAACAGTTGCCGATTCCTGTGATTTTTCTTAGCTTTGATAAACAATCAGAAACAGAATATGGTTATGTTTTGGTTGTTATAACTGAGAGACAATGTATAGCTTGCCCTATTTGCTGTTTTTCACACTTTAGTTGATGTTTTCTTGAATCTTGGTATCTGCCCAATTAAAACCATAGAAGTAAAGCTATATATTAGGGCAAGTGCTATCCAACCTAAAAATTACAGTTTCTGTTAGAAGAGGATTGAAAACACTACAACCATCATTAATGTGTACACCAATACGAAAGCCATTGTAGGTCATTGTTAATTCATCAGAGTGGCTGGATTTCTATAGTACACCTGTTTGAGTTTGTAAATGCTTGATCAGAAAAAATCGAACCATAATGATTTTGATTTGTTACATGCAATATTTGCAAGAAAGGAATGTATTAGCTCTGACTCTAAATCTACTATTTATGAATAATCTTTATGTGCCTAACCCTTTGTTACCTTTGTTTAGCGTAGTAGTCAAACTAAGCGTAAATAGAGGAACCATTGAATACTGCTGTTCCGAGAGTGCTGCCTTAAAACAGGATTTAACAAATTCTTTAAGTTGGGATTGTGGTTTTTTTTAAGATTCGCTTTGATGGCGTATACAAGTATAACCATCTTTGAATTAAGAGATCCATTAAAGTGGAAGAGGTTTTTTAACTCAGAATAGGTTTGGGGTTTTTTTTAGTATAGTAGGCTATAGACTCTCTTACTAAATTAAGACCCAGTGGATTACTAACTAGTTGTTGTTGTTGTACCCGTGAGTGTGCAGCTGGTTTGCAGGTGTTGCATGATGCCATGTGTGGCGATTTTTCATCTGCCGCAGAGCATCTCATACCAAATAATGAAGTTATAATATCAATACTTAGAAAGTGAAACTAATTCCTCAGTATTTTACCAGAATAATGCATTTGTTCTCTAAATGAGGCATTGCAGTTTGCATTATTGTGCCATAAAATCACTTATTTTTCCAGATAAATTGAAATGTTATTGTCTTCAGAGTAGAATGGCTGCTTATTTACATTCCAGTTAAAATGTAAACTAGATAAAACCAGTGTATTATCCATTGAAAAGAAAAGAAAAAGAAAAGGCAAAATTCAAGGTTTGATTTGAGGATCAAAACCAGAGATGGTAAAAGAAGAAATCTCATCATTTTCCTGCAACACAGTTCAGTTGGTACTTGTACTAAAACATGCAAAATGGTCTGTAGTGTAACTGCCTGTATTTCTTTATCCTCAAGAGCTTATGGAACTTACTAGTACCAACTTTTCTTTAGCTAGTGGTAGGTGGAAAATAGACATCATTTTATTACAGACAGCATTATTTTATCATTGTGTTAGATAAAGATACCTGTCCTCTGACTGGATGTAGGCAGTAGCAATAAGCATTTATGGAGGCATATATTTTTTAAAAAAATACACACATACACACACAAGTAACTTCAGGTTCATATTTAGCAATAGGTTAGATTTTTGTTTTATTCCAGTGACATTTTACACAAACTTCAAAACTGATCTGGAAAGCAAGCTTTTAACTTTATTGTTGTAACTTAGACTATAGTCATTATGAATATTTTTGGCAAGCATAGCAATGTTATGTCTTACATTTGTATTCAATGGCTGGATGAATTAGTGGTTTTACAAAGCCATCTGTTACTGATTTAAATCCTTTTAGCAACATAGAAACCTTCCCATCCTTAGGTCATCATAAATTACCCTGTGGCTGAGTTTTCTCTTATTTCTAGTGAGAACTTTGCTAGCTTCTGTCACCAGTTACAAATCTAATTATTTTTTTTTTTTTCGAGGCAGCTACATGGGGGTCATGGTATTTTTTCTCTCTTGGAAATAAACTGAGGCTTTGTTAGTGTCTTTGCAATAACATGGATTATCACATTGCAATTTTTTGCAGTTCTTTTGTGAAAGTTTGTTCATATCCTCCCAAAAGTGTGGACACCGGCTCCATGCAGTACATGGCAAGAGCCTCCCTAACATTGTGTGTAGGAGGAAGAGAGAAAAAGCAACACTATTCTTACATTTTTGTGTGCTGTCTTTACCTCTCAGAGCTAGGCCTTTTGGTGGATGAAAAGAGGAAGGTCCGCCTTAGTTCACTATCTTGCGTTGGGGTTTTTTTGTTGCCAATTCGGCTGCTCCTCCTGCCCGTGTCCCTTTTGCACGTCAAGCAGGAGAACGGCCAGGCTCGTTGCACGCTGAGCTGTGCTGTTCCTAGACAGCATCTAGGCTGGGTTTTGGTTCAACTGTACAAGCAATATTCTTGCATCTTTTTAATGATGAAGGATTTAACCCAAACTGCAGCAGTACTGCAATGTTTCAGCATGTGTGTATATTTATATACATGTAACACATCCTGAAAGTTTGTGTGTGTCGGGGGCTATGTACATGGTGATTGTAAGGGTAGCAGGGCTCTCACTAACCTGCAAGTCCGAGGTACAGCAGATCTTGCACACCTAGACTGGGCACCAGTATTTTTAAATCTGTATATTTCATTGATACACAGTTTGATTCAACCAAGCGTTAAAGGAAAAAGGTAATTTCTATTTACCAGTTAGTCATCATCCTCTTGGTGACGTCTGTAAATGATGTCTATTAAGCACAAGCATCCCCCTGACGCTTCTTAAAATGAAAATTGTCAGAGTCCAAAGGAAACTTTCTTCCCGATTCGGTTACGAAATTCTTCTGCTTAAGTGTAACTACAGGTGTTTTGGAGAAGTGGGACAATGGGGTCCTGGAAAAAGAGCAGCTTTGGTACACGTGTTGAACAGTCTGGTGTATCTGTGCAGTCTCTGACCAAGTGGAACAATTTTTCACTTGATGGAAAAGTATTTTGGTTTCTTTCCACTTGAACTCCGTGAGGGAGGGTTTGGGTTTGGCAGAGGTTTTTTGTTAATTTATTTTTTTAGTGGATGATGGCAGCTGAATGAAATTATTGTGCCTTCAAAGTGCTTTGGATCTGCACAAAAAGCACTGTAGAAGAATGACAACTATTTTGGATTGTTCTTTTTATCTGTTTAAATGCAGCCTCTAACCTGTAGGAAGCGATGATATTCCAAATGTGCTCACTGTGATCATAAAAACGATGGACCAATCTTGTTTAATTCTAAAAATACATTTATAAGACTGTTGCCTTTTCAGCATAGATGGAAATGGCCAGACAAAAAAAGAATTTGGTTCTTAGAAGAGCTCAGTTACTCACGCCTAAGCAAATAATATGTTTTAATATAAGACTGAAAAGTACACAAAAATGAAATCACTTTGCTGTTGTCAGACATAAAGAACCAGGCTGTGAGCAAAACTGGGAAGCATTATCCCTTAGCCTTGATTCTACACGAGGTGTATACTGGGCTTGTAATCCCAAGGTGCAAGAGAAAATGGTGGTATTTATCCAATTTCCCAGAAATGTAAAAAGTACATATTTGATACTGAGAACTGATTTTTATGCTTCTTTGAGAAGAGGGCTTGGAAGGAATTTTGGTGGTAACGGAAGCAACAGTCAGAATTAGCTCTGTGTCCTTTCAGTTCTCCATTATCAGTTTTAAGGCATTTTGAACCTAGATGCCACAGTAGTTTTAAGAGAAGTTTGCTATCATTTCTCTTCTGAGGGCTTCTGCCAAAGATCATGGGACTGTGTGGAGTGTGGAGCTATCCACTGGGAGCTTTTTGACTTCTCGTGAATGTGAAAACAAATATTTCCCTGACTTCCTCCTACAAAAGCCTCTAAAAATAGCAAATCTGTTTAAAGATAAGCTGCTTATTATAAATAGCCACTTCTTGGCCACCTAGAAGCCATCCAGTGGCATCCAGCCATCTTGGCCATCCAGTGTTTCACATAAAGCACAGCTATGGGCAGTCTTCACTCTCGCAGATTTCTGTCTATCCTCCATTCAAGTAATACAAGAATAATAGTACTCTTCCATTTCTAGCTCTTAGGTGTTGAGGTTAGGTCTTAGGACTAATAACACTGTATAAATAAATGCCTTTTTAAGGTAGAGTTTGGAGATTTCCAGAAGACATTATATTCAAATTAATTTCTCTGAAGCCTGTTGGCTTTTTTTAGTCTCTTGATACTATGGAAACCTGGTTACCAGAATGGAGCTATATGAAAAACAGTACTTTTGCCTGGTATTTTAGGGGAGAAAATACAATTTCTTTTAATTGTGAGATATTGCTAGAAAACTGCAAAATTACAGGTGAAGGAAAACAGATGGGTTGGTTTTAAATAACGGAGCAATAACAGACAAATTCCTATTGTTGAGTGCTGCAGCAGAAGTAATCTAGTAACTGGAATTTTTCTTTTTCTTCCCCTTTTTGGGGAGTTGAAAGCATCTTACAAGCAGGAGAAATACTGTAACATGGAGTTGCATGTGTGTATACATGCTTTTATTTATTGCCAGTTTTCTTATTCTGAGACTGGCAATCAATTTGTGTGATGCTGAAAAGTTAAATTCACCTGCTAGTTATGTTTAATGGGTATGCTCAGCTTGATCACAGTAAACGGGTGGTCATCCCTCTCAGAGAGCTGCTGAGCTCCTCTGAAGTTACTGTACAGCTATGCAGGCGACTTGCGAGAGAGAAGGTAATGACAGAAGATGGCTTTCCAAGGACACCCTGCCTTGTCACGTTCGGCTGCATTCAAAGCATTTCCTACGGCTTGCGACTGTGGGACTCAGCAAATTTGTCTAATAAGGAAATTGAAATATACTTTAAATCAGTCAGATTAGAAATAGCATTTTATATCCTGTTGTAACGCTCATATGAATCTTCTCAGAGACTCTTGTATATGACAAGAGAGAATAATAACGCTTTATCTCTGTTACTTCATTTTTGCTTCCTATATTCTGGCAGTAATTTGGGGAGCTGGATTTCTAGTTCTCCTCATCTTGTGGTGCAAATTTTTCCCTTGTACAAAAACTTTATTTCTCCATGGTAAGAGTTTTGCCTGTTGGTTTTCAAATAGGAACTCCTGAATAGTCTTACGGGGTTAACTATACGTTATGGGGTGCTGGGTGTGGACTTGAAGGTCTCTGAAAACTTTGCTGATCAGAGCACTGAAAATTGTCCTAGCAAATACATCAAAAGTTTAATGGAGTTTTTCAAGAATGGCTAAATAGGGTGATAGGATAAAAGTAAGTATCTAAATGTATCTTTATTTGCTGATGAAGAGAAAATTTAAAAGCATGAATGTACATAAAAAAGAAGTCATGGAAGAGTTTATTTACAACCTGGAACAAAAAAGGTTGATTCTGGACAAATACCATGGTTGTTTAGATACTCCCTGGATTGAAGGAGAGAGTGAAGAGAGAATCGTGACAGTCCTGGCAGAGTAAGTCATTGCAGAGGTAGACTTCACCGTGAAATACCCATGATTTACTGGTTTAATAGTTGCTAGAGAATTGGCATTGAAGATGGTAGAAAAGCCTTTTTATAAAGACTCGGCGTGGACTTGCGCTGATGTCATGTAACAACATGTTGTAACCTTGCATGCAATTGTTGCCAGCCTACATGCTAAAATAGGTGAGGAACTGGGTGAAGCTCATGCTTTGTACTCCCAAAAAGCAGGTCTACGAGGCAAACACCAAAGTCCTGCATTAACTATGTTGTATTTTCTTTTAAAGTAACATAAGGTGCAAAATCAAATAATCCTTTTTCTTTTTTAATTCACGGTATAAATCTCTCTAGTATTGTTATTGCAATTCTTTCTTTTTAGAATTGTTCTAACAGGCTTCAAACAACTGCTATTGCTTTTAATGGAATCAACCTGCGGCTTGGCTTTTCAGCACTAGATAGATTTGTGTGAGGCAGCAGTCATCACTGACAGACTTCTAAGTTCTTAACAGCGTATTTGGTATATTTATTTACACTGAGGGTTATTATGACTCACTTCAACTGCTAAATTGAAGAGAGAACTGTTTTTAAATGACCAGCAAAACACTTACTGTAAGCATTTTCTTAAAGTTTCTTGTTAGTTTTTTATACCTAAATATGGTTTATTGACTGTGCCTGTTATGGAGCTGGCTTTTACAAAGAATACAGGGATTTGGAATTGAATTTAAGATGTGTTTTGTCTGTGAGTAGGTATTTGGTTCCCATAATTCCCTGTGCATTTGTGGAATTGCTTTGGGATTTTTTAATCGAAATCAAGTGTACACCCAACAAACTGGTTGTTCTTCAGAGCTGGAAATGATGTAGGCACCTATTGTCCAAGAATCCAAGACTAGGATTATTCAGCCCCAAGTCTCATTTTTCTGCAACTATTTTTTCCATTTCTTCTCCCTATCCCACGCAAACCTCTTCAGAAGTGCTGTTCCATTCATTAGTGCTTTTGCTTCTTTCTTGCAGTGTGGGCCCAGCTCTGGGTGCTTGAACTTGCCCGTTGGGTCTCCAAAAGGTGTACTGCTGTGTTCTGTTGTGATTGAGGTAGTTATCTCTAGATAAGTCTTGTTCCAGCCGTAAAGGTGTTAGAACCTCAGTATTGAGACAAGATGCTTCTCTTTGGCACCTCTGAAGACAAGGAAACTGCCCATGTCTCGCCTGGTAGCCAGTACTGCAAAATGGGCTCGTGCTGCCATTTTAAGACCTGCAACGTGATATTCTTACAAAATAGTTGGGATAACTTGCAGCGTTTTAGAGTTCTGTGAGGCAGAGTTCCAGCTTTCTGTGTTAATTGTAATTGCCTTCTCCAACTGCTAATGTTTTAGCTGGTTTACTGGAAGTGGAAACATGGGATTCAAAACTTTCCCAAGATGGGTAAATACTCTGATGGCTCCGTGTGGTGGCTGGATCCTCTATGAGCTATTTAAATGCACCTAATCTACCTGCGTTAGATCTTGTAATTTAGGTACTGGCCTTTTCCCCCCCCATCTTCAAGGGAGATTGAAATGAAAGCTAGATTAATTTCATGTAGATTAGGATGTATTAATGTTAATGTTGACTGTCACTGTAGTAGAAAGGCTGTTTAGATAGATTTTTCCATCTCGGAAGGGGTTATGTAGTTGGTAAGTTCTTGTGTTTAGCAGTAGAAAATAGGAAGGGCTTGGAACTTAAAGAATGTGAACTGGTATAGTATGTTACACTGCTGGAAAATTCATCAAGAATACCTTTTGCAAACAGGTATACTGTTGGCTTTCTAACATTACAGAGGAATTTTCAATAAGTGAAATTCCTCCTCCATTTGTGTACTAACCCATATCTAATTCCTAGATTACTGTTTAAACATCAGCTTGCCTCTCTGTTTATTAAAAAAATATTTGATATTTAAAGTACTTTTATATACTCTATTTTGCTGCTTTTACTGTACAAATGAATGTCATTAATCCAAATTAATTTTTTAAAATATTTTTTTCTAAAGACCTTTTGATGTAGTGAGGTGTAAAAGTTGTTTATTTTTTTTTTTTAGTGGTGATCTTATATGCAAAATTGATGCTGCTAGGCAATTATCCACCCAGAGAGTTTTCAACACAGTTACTCATAATAAACACCAGATCGGTGACATGATGACAGTTTTTGGTAGATGCGTGATCCCATTCTAAGTATTGACTTTCAAATTGGCATGATTGTGCAAATCCACGTTTTAGAAAATTCTGTTTATTTACAGGAGAAAACTATATAAAACTAGATGAAGGAAGATACTAGAATTAAGGTGCACCCACCTGCAGGGTTACCACTTCTGGGGCTCAGTCAGCAGAACACAATCGGAGGATGGGTTTTGCTCACTTGCTCACGGTAAAAGGTTATATACTTGAGTTTAAACTGTTGTGGAAGTCAGCCTGAGTTTAAACAGCTGATGCATAAGCAGGCGAAGGAAATTTGTGCTGTCATTCAACCAGGATGATGTGTATTCACACACGGCCCTGCTTTGGAAAATTGTGATTGGAAAGGAGAGGTAGTAAACTTTCGTCCCTAGCGATCACTTCCTAAGTTAATATTGTCTTACTTAGGAAAGGTGTGTAACTGCAGTTGAACTACCCAGGGAAACAGATTTAGTTGTCTAAACATTTGCTAATACAGGGTAGGGTTTGGGGATTGATTTTCTTTAATTATTATTTTTTCACTAAAATACAGTGCAGATGCATCTCACAGTCAGTTTGCTCCATTACTGTATTGCTTAGATTACTGTTTAAGGTACATAGATTAAGTTAATGTGCAGAAGCAGCTTTGTTTAAAATGCCTGGCCTATACCTCAAGGGAAAAGAATATAGCCAGAATATTCTTTCCAAAATGATGAAGACAGTTTGGATCTTACACACTTCTCCAGTACCCTAGGTGGGACTATTTTTCACACTTTTGGAAAGTACTGGGGTTTTAAACAGGCATGTTTGGTTGCCATGAATCACTTTTTGCTCATTTCTAGTGCTTCCAGCTTTTAAACTTCTAATCTTTGTATTTTTGTACTTCCAGTGTTCATGGCTTTTTGATTATTTTTAAATCCCCAGATTTTTTTCTGTCATTGTCTTAGAAAAATAATATCCCTTTAAAAATAAAACTAATTTCCATCTTTAAATATTTATGTTATAAATCTGTAAAGGAAAAAATACATAGATATCTGGTTCTCAACTTTTTATTGAAATCTCATCATTGTTGTTTGTTAAATCTTGTTTTTGTTGGGCTCTGGCAAGAGGAAGCAATACATATAGTACTTAACCTAATGCAGAACTGCGTTCATATTTTGAGTTGACACCAAGCAACGGCTGAATAGTATGCGTTATTTTTTTCAGACATACTTATTGAGTCTGTTAGCATTATTGACTAATTTCTTGTATTGGCTTGTTTGACAGTTGTCTGGCATTTCTGTCCTCAAAAGGTCTTCAGGGAAAAATACCAATGGTTTGTTGGTTTTTTGCTTCGTGGTTCTTTGGGGTTTTTTTCCTTCTAATATTTAAATTTAATCATTTTCTGTAGATCAGAAATGGTTTTTCCCCCCTTCTGATTTTGATTTCCAGTCCATAGGGTTCTGAACAGAGAAACACCGCCTTCAATAAAATATGCCATGTTTGTACAGCAGCTTCTTCTATTGTTCTGTAATAATATCTTTGGAAGAAGTGTCTCTTTTGAATTATTATTTTAATTAGTTTTGATTCACTTTTGTTATTGTTCTCTCCTGTGCATACAGAGAACTGTCTTGCAACAAAGTTTACTCCAAAAACTGCCCCATTACAATTATAGACATTCAAAAATTACATATTAGGTCCTCCTGACGCTACTTGCTGCAAACAGAGTAAGATGCTTTGAAGATTTATCTCGTCTCAGACACGCTGTTAGGAAGCGTCGCCCCGCCGGGCTCTCCTGCAGCGCGTGCTGCAGACTGAAGCTTGGAGGAACTGAGTTCAAACCCCAACTTTCTCTGTAGTTACGGGAAAGTTCCCGCCTGTCTGGTCTTTTGTATCCTAAATATAAAATGGGATATTTACTCTGCACAACCGGCAGAGTTGAGTGTTTGCTTTCTGAGGAATTTGCATACATCAGCAGGGGTGACTAAAACTTAGGGTAGCTCAGTAAACCTCTTACCAAAGGATCCTCCTGGTCTCTGCAAGCCTCATCTGTTTCTAGCACAAGAAAGGTTTGATTTTATTTGATGCATTTAATATATATTTATGAGGTTTTGTAAGATCCAGCAGTCTCTTACTGGCCTCTACTCATCTTTGATAAGTTAAACTTTGAGTGTTGTACTCTGATTTTGAGTAAGATCCACCAAGTAGTAGATGAACTGCTATCAGAAAGGCAGAGAGACCAAAACCAGATAAAATATAATCCTAGCATACTATTTTCATTTTGTCAGTCTTTTTGCTAGAGAAAAAAAAAAAAAATCAGGAAAAAAAGTGAAAGAACTGGAGAGAAAACAAGAAAATTGGGGAAAAGTGAATACAATTTTTTTTCCCATCAGTGTACTGAGACATTTTGATCTGATAGTTTAACAGACAGATATATTTTTTGATGCAGAATAAAACTTCAAGACATCAATATGAGGATCGACTTTGTATTTGGAAATTATCAGCTTAACTGAATGGCTCTGTTGGGTTTTTAGGACATTAGAGGTGAGTGAAGAAAGAAGGGTATACTTAGATCTAGAATTACAGAAACTAATTTAAAATGTAGCATTTACTAAACCTACTGTGTAATGTAGAAAATGGATACCAACTTCTTTCAAGAAAGAAT
This sequence comes from Elanus axillaris, assembly GCA_026212715.1. Taxonomy (NCBI): domain Eukaryota; kingdom Metazoa; phylum Chordata; class Aves; order Accipitriformes; family Accipitridae; genus Elanus; species Elanus axillaris. The sequence goes on along the minus strand of JANZLQ010000022.1, from coordinate 26,829,448 downwards.
AAACACCGAAGGCTGCTTGGGACTTCACTTTAAGAAGTTTTCAGTAGGTGAAGTTTTTTGAATCAGGCTGCATTGCTAAGAGCTATCCAAGTCACAATAAAATAGCAAACCTTTCTTCAAATGATAAAACTATGGCTTCGTAGACAAGATTTCTTTCTTAAGGACTCCAAACTGCAACTGGGCTTTGAGCAAAGGCCCAGTTGTCCCAGGTTAGGGACAAAAATGCTCAGAAGACACTTCAGGCAAGCACTAAATTCGGCTGGATAAATCCAGTCCATCTGTTTCTGCATAAATACCAGTAGGAAGCCAATGGCAGTATGTGTTTCGGAAAACTAAACATTTGAATATTATCAGACTTATGGCTGTATATCAAGGCACTGAATCACTCAAGGTTTATCAACAGTAAAATACGTAAGTAAGGCTTGTAACATATTGTTTATATGTGGAAAACAGCGTAAATCCAGCACTTCCTATCATCTGGGAATTCTGACAAATCTTTAAAAAATAATTTTTATTATCTAAATTCCTCATTTTTGAAGGATTTCTTAAAAAGGTAAACCCGTTGATTGCATTTGTAGAATCCATACTCTCCTTTCATCCTCCCATGTCTTCTCCTCTTAAAGTTAATGCCAGCTGTACCATCTGAGTCTTCTATCAGTTACTGTAGATAACCCTCTAGTTCAGGCAGAGATACCCAAACTGGTGCACCTTAGCTCATGGTCAAAATTAGGCTTCAGAACCCGATAGTATTCAGAGAGCTGGTGTTGAAAATGAGAGTCCAGCTACGCAGTCTGACAACCTGTGAGAAATGCTGTCGCATTTCTCAGGTGTTTGGGGGTCCCGGGGACACGCAGTCCCGATAGATCCCTTTTCTCTCAGCATCGCTAATACCAGTGGTAGCACGAGCTGGAGGTAGCTGCTTCAGCTACCATATGTATCCATCTCTTCAGACTGTTCATGTTTTATGGCAGTTTTGGCAGCCTGCCGGGATTTTTCTGAGTAATGCAAGTGGTGGGGAATAATAATATTAACCCTTTTGTATCTTAGCCAACCATGAGTAGGATTCTGTGGAGCAGAGCACACTTTGTAGCCTCCCCTGTTCACCCTTTCTCCTCCTCTCTGTCCCCCAAAATGTACAGATGAGCATGTGTTAGGAAGCCTAAATAGAGAGGTGGATATGGCTAAACTTTCTAAGGAGGTGACAGTGTAAAAAAGGAAGTTGATATGATTGTCCCTCTACATTTTTTCCAGCAATTTGAAAAGATAATGTGTGATTCTTTGCTTTCCCCTGTTCTACTTCATTGCCAAGGTCAAATATGAATGGCAACCACAGTGGTTAGCACTGACAACCTTTCTCCATCCCTGTCTCTATTCTAGAAGGGAAAGATTTGCAGTTTACAATATAATATAGCACTGCAGGCTTTTTCTTGGATGAACCAAAAGTTAATGCTTCCTAACTTCTCCATGGAGTGATCTCCAGATCATTAGAAGACACTAATCTTAATACTGAGAGCTGGTGGCTAGGGATGGTTGAGTTATGGTAACATTACTAAAATATTGACAGCACGTCACTGCCTTAAGGATAAGACAACTGTATTTTGATGGAGGCAGGACAGAGAAGGCACGAAGAAACCGTTGTTTTCCAATACAGGGACATGAATGCAGAAATAAAATGCTTATGGGCCTGAATTTCCAGGAAAGAAACCCAGAAGACCGCAAACACATTTATTTTACTACCACTGCTGATATGCTAATCAGCTCTCTCACATTATAAAAGTCTTCATCAGAGCTTATCTGCGGTCTCTACATAGGCCCAGACAACTTTGCCCAGATCTCCTTTGCTGCTTTTCTCTGCCGAGTTCAGTGCCGCTTTATTGCATCCAACAGCCTTCCTCCTCCTCACCCTTCTCCTGGAAGATGTAAAGTTTATGCTTAACTGCTCTTAACTGTATTCAGAGTGGGAAAGGAAGGTACATATTGTTGACATGCCGTGACCTCACGTCGCAGGTTGTGTATCAGCCCAGTAGACCTGCATGTCCTCAGACTTGTTTATGAGCTTCTCCGAGCTTCCTGCCGAGGAGCAAACAATACCACTTAACTAGCTCTCGAGTTGCCACTAATTGAAACAGCATATTTATGAAATACTTGGACTCGTTCCACATCTGAAATAAACCAGCTGTGTTATAATGTTATGATCCAATTCTTTCACTGTTATATGATCTGATAAATTAAAGGTTGGGAGTCATGCATTTGTGACTCAGTCTGTCACTAAAATATACTAATTCCATCAATGGTCTTTTGGATTAATTTCTCTGAATGGGTACTGGATTACTTAGTCTGAAAAGAAGCAGGGCTGTTTCATGCCATCAGTTCTAAGATGACTAAGTTAGTGGTCTCTGGTCTACAGAAGAGTAATGAAGAAACTAGAAAATAATGAAATATTTCTGTAAGGAGTTGGCTTCACAGGGGACCAGCTGCCTCATCAATTTAGTGAGAGACGTAGGCCAGCTCTTGAGAGGTCTCAAAATTGTCCCGGGTTGCTGCCCAAGGAGCTGTCTCGATATACTTTATGTAGATTGGTCACTCTGGAGAAACAGAACATACTGCAGACTAACCCTTGCTACAACAAGCGTAAGGGTAAAAAGTTAAATGATTCCCTTCTTGCTAAGCAAAAGAGCAATATCTCATTTGCAAAATTGTAATTAAACTACAAGCAATAAAACATTCTTTTGAATTCAACTAAACATGACTTCTCTTCAGCTGTTCAAGTATTTTCATTTGCTTGCGAACTGGAAACTTAGCATCCCTCTATACAGGTTGGCTTGCCTTAGACACCTTTCAAGACAATGGATATCTGCCCACTTTTTCCTTTCTTTCTTGTTTTTGATCTATTAGGAATGCAGCCACCAAAAAGAGCAGCATAGTTAAATGGCTTCTAAACAATGTCATTTAGCATTCGGAAGACATTTCAAAATTGGAAATGGGAACAAAGAAGAAGAGAAAAGAGTTTAAATCCTGCAGAGTTAAAACTGTAGTACAGCTCACCAAAATAGATCTCGAGGAAGAACTAGTTAAAGGCATAAAATCTCATGATAGATTTTTTTCTTTCAAATGTACCACAAATAGGAAGGTCTGCCACAGGGCAGCAGACCTGAAAGGTGACGGACCTATAAAGGGGAGCACTTCTGAAAGAGAATGCCATAGGTGAAAACCTCTGTGAATTCTTAGCAGTAGCGTTAACGAAGGAGGAACTTGGGATACAGCTGCTTCCTCAGGACACTGAAAATAAAGACCAGTGGTGCAATTTTGCATTTTGCTTAGGTCGGTTGTGGCCTGGCATGTTGGTCCCTTACTGTACCTGTGTCCTGAGGTGCAGGCTCCCGCCTTCCCCCTTGGGTTAGTGCTGTCATCCACAAGCAATAATTTGCGGGTCTAGCTGAAAAGTGAAAGAAGTAAAAGCAGTAGGGTCAGCAGTCAGCTTAACCATCAAGAACCACCTTGGAAGCCTCTTCAGGCACTACCACAGGAACAGTAGTTTACTCTTAGATCAGTTTAAGCATAAGCCTACCCTGAGGACAATGTCTGGTTTCATAGACACCATAGAAAGGTTTCATAACTGACTGACAAAATGAACAGTAACAAATCATCGGGACAAGGTGATCCTCCAAGGGTAACTCAGATATGAAATTTCTGCACAGAAGTAGTATCTGTTGCTCTGCCTTGATAGCAGAAGAATGGGACATAACAAATGCATCGCTGGTCTTAGAGCTTTAGAAATAACCCTGACAACTGAACAAGGAAGCTTGTTTCCACTGCTGGAGAGCTGGTACTAATGTCACAAAGATTAGAATCACTGGCAATGTGGCTAAAAAAAAGATGGACCTCCAAGAGTCAAAATGGCATGTATAAAGGGAAATAATGTGTTTGGAAGGAGTAGGTGGTTATATGGATAACTACCTTGACTCTTTCAGCTTTGATTCAGAAAGATGTGCTTAAAACCCAGGCTATTGTGTAGTAAAGGAAAATTACCTCTAACATAAAGGATAAGAAATAAAGTGTAGAAATAAACAGGCAGTTTTCAAAATCCAGGGAAAAGGAGTGAAGGTTTAGAGGGCTCTGTGCTGTGATCTGTCCTGTTAAATCTGTACACAAATTATCAGACTTCATTTTGGGCATAACTCAAAGACAATAAAACATTCAGAGCTTACCTAAGGATCTAACAGGAATTTCAAGCATTGTTAAAATACTTTAGAGAATATGAAATCATAGAAAAATATGCTTTTTAGACATCTTACCAAACATGCAGTGCCTAGTCTAACTCTATGTAGAGGCCACTCACAAATGAGTTTAAGGATGCACAGCGAATTGTGACTGCTTTGCCTGACCCCCTGCTGCCCAGCCCCTCCTTTTGCTCCTTGGGACCCAGAGGTTAGCGCTCTGTCAGTGGCGTGCTGTCCCACACCAACCTCACGCATGCCAGAAACACAAAGGACAGGATGGATTAGTCTCTATCCAAAATAAGTTTCCAAAAAGCCTGTCTTGCTCTCCTTCCCCTCTTCTGTTTTAGACCACGTAATAAATCTAGGTGAACCGGTGATTTCATCTCCACCTCCTGTTTTTTAGTGAGCATCAACAAAAACAGCTTGCTGGGTGGCTGTGGCTTCAGCCTTAGAGGGTAGAGAAATTCCTGGGACCAACTGCAAATCTTCCTAACTTAGCTGGGATGATCATCTTTAACTGCAACTCCTACTGGAAGAGATTTATAAACTCTGTATGGTCTGGTCTTGTAGTGTCTCTGTATTGTTTGGTCTTGTAGCGTCTCTGTATTGCTTGTCCAGTGTTTTTCTAAGATGAGGGAAAGAAAGCAGTTAATATTAATGATCTCACCAAAGCATCTTGTCTTTGCAGAAAAAAATGAGAAACGGTGCCTTCTGAAAAAAACTTTCTGTGTTTCAACAAAGTCTCCTAGGAAGTTGCGTGGATACCTTACAGCCTTTATTAATAGGTCAGGTGCCAACCAGTAAGCACTCAGAAGGTATTTAAGTCTGTGTCTGGTTGCATGAAAATTTAGCAGTTTTAGTCAGGAAGGAATACCTTCTCACTTGTGTCAGCATTCAGCTGCGTAGTTCTACCTACAGTCTGCTTTCCTGCTTTATGTCTTCTGAACAGGCAGTGTAGAGTCCAGTCTGTACACATAGGTAGAAGCTCCAGTCTTTCTTCATACTGGGTGTGAAGACAGTAATTTTAGTAGGGCTGGTTTATGGATGGGTTTCAACAGGTGCTGTTCAGTTGACTAAATGCAGGCGTCTAGCACCGTTTTAGATGCCCTAGGGTATCCTGGTTAGCTGCTGTATTTTACTCCGGAAAGCTTTTGGTATCCTGGAAGTTCTGTGTCTTATCTACCAGTCCTGGTCCGATCTCTGTGATAACCATGGGTAACTGAAATATCATTGGATACCCATGTTAAGTATGTCTAAGGGAAGTGTATCTGGGGAGGAATAACCCCAGACACGAGTCAGCTGGGGGCTGACCAGCTGAAAAGCAGTTTTGCAGAAAAAGACTTGGGTCCCAGTGGACACCAAGTTGAACGTGAGCCAGCAACGTGCCCTTGCAGCAAAGAAGGGAAATGGTATCCTGGGCTGCATTAGGCAAAGCATCACCTGCAGGGCAAGGGACTCTCCATCCTTGGGGATACTCAAAGCTGGCTTTAGATGGCCCTGCTTGAGCAGAGGGTTGGACCAGGTACCTCCAGAGGTCCCTTCCAGCCTCAGCCTTTCTGTTATTCTAAGGCAACTGAACTGTGAACCTTGAGTGTGAAATCTGAATGGCCAGCCGCTGAAGATCCAGCTATTTTCAAACTTTTTGTACAGAAATGAAGGCTGGCTGCTTTGAATTTTAGTTCTGTTTTCTGTTCTTTAAATCTATACGTGGCTATATTTCATGGTTGACTTAAAATACACGCGTGCAAGCTGCAAAAAATGTCAGAAATATGACCAAGGATACCAGCTATTAGGGGACAGAAAAAGTGGCAGTAAATTAAATTCTTCATGTTTCACATCAGGTAGCTCTGCCACATGCTATAGATTTGTATTCATAAGAGAGAGAAAATAATTTTTATATCCCAATATTGAGCAAGAACAACAACTACTAATTTGTAAAATATGTCTCATTTATTGGACAAGGTTATTAAATATTTCTCTTGTCCTGCACAATGACAACTTCCACATTTTTTTGTATAACCACCAGAGAAATACTGTGGACAAAACTGAACACTGCAAAATAATCAGTGCAGTTTCAAAAGGTGTGTGAAAACATTTTTACTTCCATATGAAATATGGATAAAAAACCATATTAATAAGGGCAGAAAACTTTCTAAATCATTCCCTCCTAAATACCTAAAATCTCTTAATCTGCAAGAGTGAGGAAAGAAAGCCCTGAGCAGTCAATAAGTACAAGATCTCATCTTGACAGAGTATAACAAATCTGTGCCTGTAGTGCTATTTTACAGTGCTAGTTGACTTGTAACGCAGCAACTGTCTCCAAGCAACTGTGCGACCGACGACCGGGTGGTACAACCGGGGTGTACAGACCCCATGCCGAGGCAGCGGGAAAGCGAGGCAGCTCTGCCGGCGTGCACCCCGGCCACCGAGCCCGCGGGTCGTGCCTCGTGCTGGAAAACATAAGACAGGCTCCAACCGCGTTCGAGATGGCCCTTTTCAGCAAGATGCAGCTATTCCTGCGGGTGGAAAATTGGATTGGGTCATCAGTTACCCATGTCAGTCTTTGTGCTGAAATAACTTTTTATGTATTAATCAATTCAGCTCTCTCATCTGTACTAGTAGGGCTTGTCAAAATGTTATGTTTGCAGCTAACTGAATCTAAACAAGCTCTCAAAACCAACAATGCCTTTGCAGGCCCAGCTCAAAACAGCTGTTTGTGTGGATTTAATCTAATTAACTACAACCAATATATATCACAGAAAGAAAATCTGTATGTTTAATATAATTTACCCCCAGCTGCTTTATCTAAATGCAAAGCTAGCAATATATGTATGAAACTTCTTTTAAAAGGGAATAATATACTTTTGTTGTCCTTGTCCTTCTGATAAAACTCATCATTTTGTTATTTGTTGTGTTATGTTTCATTTAGGACCCACTCCAACCGTTCTAGAAGCTGCAGGAATGCAGCAGTCCACTCCTACCAGAGTAGTTCCAGCGTAATGTTTTGAATCCTGTATGGAAGGGAACTGTAATCTGTGAAATAATTTGCTACAAAAAGCTAGTAACTAAAGATGATTTTTCCTTTTTATGGTATAATTTGTATAATCACTCATGTGATGATTGATTTGGGGGCTTATAATTTTGCAAAAGTGTCTTGAGACAAAACAGTGGTGGCAGTTCAAAACGTTAAAAGCTTTATCCTTTACTTAGGGGGGTGAAGGCATGGAAAGAAAGCAAAGGAAATGAAAGAACTATTCCCAGAATGGAAGGAAACACAAGGTTGTTGGGACAGTACAATTTTGTTATCCGTGCTGATGTTAAGCGTTTTGCCAGAACTGTTCCGGCAGGAGCACTTGGCAGTTCAAGCTGCAGCAGCGTATTCCTGGCTGTATGGGCTAGTCCCGGACAACAAAACGGGATCAGAAACCGGTCTGCATTGTGCTCCCTACCAGTACACCTCTTACTGAACTACAGGAGGCAACAGTTCAGTTTATTCTCAGTTCTCCTGTGCAATAGGTTACCAGATGTCAGGCTAGATCTGCTTTTTGTTTGTTAGATTGCTGCCTGTTTTTTTTCCCCTAGCCTGAATTGGCTGCTGGGAAACAGAGTGTAAGGTTTGCCTCGCTTTTCCCAATTATTCCCCCTTCTCTCTTCTTCTGAAATTCTGTAAAGTCCACAGTGAATGAGTCCTGTTAATGACCATACATTAATAGCAGATAACAATACACTTATTTTAGAGATACTTTCTGTATTGTTTTGACATTCTTTAATGCTATTCAATCCAGAGGTACTGTTTTACTGATCTTAATAGCTCAATCCAAAAAACCTGCTGAAACATTTTTATATCACAAATTAAATGCCTTCTCCAGCTGTAATTATTTAAAAGAAAGCAAAAGCTTCTAGGTAAGAGGATATGGCATATTATGCTGCAGAAACACATCAGTGTGCTGACAGTCCTTCGTGAGTACTAGCTTCTGTGATTAGTCTCTTTCAGACCATTATTATCATTATTCAGTAAAAATTAAGTGGTATCTGAATTTGAAGTTTTGCCAGTGAACTTACACTTCTTAAACAGGAATGGACTTAAGCGTAGCAGCCAGACACTGCAGTCCTCGGAGGTGTAAGGAGTTTGGGATTAGGTGTGGGTGCTACAGGACAGGCTGGTTGGCAAGTAAATGAGCTGTGAAGGTGCACAATGTGTTCGTGCTGTTCTGCTTCCGCTGGAGCAGAAAATTTGGTACAGGTATAGCAAATGACTGCACACGGGATGGGGTGCTGTGGGATCATCTGAACCTGCTAGGACTAGGCTTTCTCCCAAACTCTTTCTGGTTTGCAGTATCTATAGGTTTCATTGCTAAATGCTGTTAACGTGGGGGTTTTATTATTTGCATATGGTTCATTTTTACTGGTAACATAAATGGCGCGCAGTCAGCATTTGGTGCACACTCAGTATGTTAATACTATCCATGTTCTCAAGATGGTACTATCAAATTTCTTTTTTCCTCCTTTACAACAGACATGCAATAGCTGAATAGAGCCAGTTACAAGATGACTTTTGCGGGCTGCACTTTGGTTGCAGTCCTTGGAAAGGTTTTATCTGAGTTGAAAACGTTTACAGGAACTTGATAGATTGGATAACATTTCTGCCAGTAGGGCTTCAGGATGTTGTTACCCTCTATTAACCTTTGAAGCATGGATTGATAGCTTGATATACGTGCGTGTGTGTATATATATATGTTGCTTTCTGCAACAAAGAGATTAGAGCTGCATCCCACCCATTCCATGATTAGATCTCCTTCCTGAGAATTTGAGATATATATATATATATATATTCTCCTTCTGTGAATATAAAGCTGCTGGTTTTCTCCTTTTCTTCATCTAGAATATCCTTCTGTGCTTTTGGGGGAAAAGAGGCAGTTCCTTCTCATTAGCTCCAGGTAGCAGCAGAAGAGAGAAAGCTGCCAGCTCCTGAGAAAGTCTGAGGCCTGAGGTGCCCCAAACATTTCTGTGAAGTTGCTAAGGGATCAGGAGAGCTTTTTGGGGCATGCCAGGCTCGGGGCCAGCGCTGCAGGCAGCAGCAAGGCAGCTCAGGCGTGTGCCTCTCCTGCCCTTCTGCTTCCCGCGGAGAGAATGTAAAATACGCTGGCAAGCTGTAACTCCCCGGCCCACTCGTTTCCTTCTCCACCTCCTGCTCCACCCCCACACTGGGACTTTTAATAAATCTGTCAACAAATAAGTGAATGTCCTAGAAGGGAAAGGCTGGGGGAGTTGGGGTTGTTCAGCCTATAGAAGAGAGGGAGACCTGATTGTGGCCTTCAGTACTTACAGGGGACTTAGACGAAAGATGGGGACAGTCTTACAAGGGCCTGTAGTGCTAGGACAAGGGGTAATGGTTTTAAACTAAAAGAGGGTGGATTCAGACTAGATAGAAGGAAGAGATGTTTTACCATGGGGGTGGTGAAACGCTGGAGCAGGTTGCCCAGAGAGGTCTTGGATGCCCCGACGCTGGAGACATCCAAGGTCAGGTCGGATGGGGCTCTGAGCAACCGGATCGAGCGGAAGATGTCGCTGCTCATTGCGGGGGCGTTTCACGAGATGATCTCTAAAGGTCCCTTCCAACCCAAAACATTCTATGGTTCTGGTTTGGACTAGACCTCTGAACTGAAGGGGAGCGAGCGGAAACACAACCTATGTGTCACTCGGGGAGCGAAGGAGGATGCAAGAAGCACTGAAGCTGACTGCAAGGAGCTGTGTTCCCCTTTCTGGGAGATCCATAGGGAATAGCAAAAAAACCCAGCTGCAATCCAGCTCTTAAACCTTTCCAGTGATCCTGGGCTTGTCCTTGTTTCTTCCCGCATATGTTTTGCATAGTTTTAATTATCTCCTGTATTGAAAGTATTTATTATATTCCCTCAATTAATATGCAAGTGTAGGTTCTCAGCATTCACTACCAATTTCATAGAAAACATTAGTTTTTTCCATACAGACGTCTTATTTTAGTGGTATTTGATGTAGTTAAATTCTGATTATTTTACTGTTTCATTAACTGATTTTCTATTTATTAACATAAATTTATCTGCTCTTCAGAGATAGGATTTTTGCTTTCAAGGTATTTCTTGATTGTCTCCTCCTTTTATCATTTATGAAATTAAATTTTACCCTTCAAAAAAAAAAAAAACCAAGCCAAAACTAGTGTCTTAAAAAGTAGGCTTATCTGATACCATCAGACACCTACAATTATTGCCACATATTTTTTCACAAAGCAGATCTAGTTTAATGCCAAGTCCGGCTTCTTTCTATAACATAAATTTTTCTGGTTTGTTTTGTAAAGACCATAATAGATATCTTTTCTTGGAAGAGTACCAGTTTTGCGATTAGTTAAAAATGTGAAATGCAGAGAGAACTGTTATTACTGGGGTCATGTTAACTGTGAAGAAATTATTCCTCATCAGAGGCATCTAAAGTAGTGGGTTTTGGAAATACTGCTTTATCTGAATAAAAAAGTTGTGTATAAAAATGAGTAAACTTGCTGTATAAGCAGTATCCTAATTTATTAGTGATAACTGCAAGACACCTCTTGACTTCAGTGGATGACAAGGATACGTTATCAGAAATATAAATAACTGCTAAAATTACACTTTAGCCAGATTTTTAAAGCTGAATAACGTATTTATTTTCTTCCATTGATAAAAGCCCACCCAGGGGTAACTCTTTCAATGTTTAATTTCATGCTACTCCTTAAGAGTATATTGCATAGAAAAGCTTTGAGGAAGAGTAGCTTCACTTTACACCCTAGTCGCACACTGAATGGGCTATGACCCCAATGAGGAAAATTCATTTTCAGAAGGCATCTCAACTTGTTTGTCTGTGGGGAAAAGATGGGTTAAATTGGCATAAATCATAAACCGCTGTGGCATTCCATCCTTAGTTTCAAGTCCACACTGAATGGATAAAAGTGTGATTATTACAGAAAAAGATCAGAAAAAATTATCCCAGTTTTCTGTTCTGTGCATGTGATCAGTGTGGACCACAATAAAACTGAAATAGCTGGCTTGCTGACTACGTTATGTATTTCAGTAAGTCAGGACAACCTATCGAATAGTCCTCAAAACATGCGAATGTTTACAAATGTTTCCAAGCCTGGAAATCCTGCATTTACCTGTTGTCCCATTTTTTACTTAAGACTTTCTTTGTTCTATTTGTCAATTTTGGGGTTTTTTTTTTTGTCAGAGAGCATTTGTATTCTAGTTTTAGTGGAATTCATTGATGGTACTGTGTGTGTAATGTTTGTCTCAGTTCTGTTTCTCATAGATATTAGTGACTAGAAATAATCTGGGAACGTTTGTTTGTATTGTGGCATTTGGTTTGACTACTCTGATTACCATCTTTTTCCCCAGTTTTCTACACTGAGCTTTTAAGATACAGATTCTGTTTCAACATTAGAAATTCAAACCCCAAAATTTTCCCATTAATTCAATTAAGCTCCTCACTGTACAAAATTTAATGATATAACTAACTCATTTTGAAGTTTGCTTGCATGTGCGTGCTTAGTCTGCTTATGTCTTCTCAGGAAAAAAAAAAAAAAAGATTAAAATTAGATACAACTTGAACTTAATACGAGGCTTTTCTTGTATGGCTTTCCATGCAAAAGAAATAGGGGAAGGAAAAAAGATTATGCCATTCACTGCATATTTAGCTTGGTAAAGTCGCCACTATTACAGAGTTCTGAGGTTTGTTTGTTGGGTGCTTTTGACCTGTCACTATAATAGGGTTTGGTATAAAAGGATGCATATTTATAAATGTATATATGGTCATCAGCAGGACTTGGTAGTTGAATAACCATTTTTTAGAGGAACCGTACAAATGGATAGTACTAATGGCATGCAGTATAGTAATGACTTTCTGTATCTACCCTGTGTTTTACCCTGCGTACAACTTCTTGTGAGATAAAATAGAAGTTACTTATAAGAAGCTACATTTTTCTATATGCACATTCGAGGAGGCAAAGTTCAAAAAAGTTTAATATTGTTTATATATTTTGAAAGTTTTACTTTATCAAAATACATGTAGATATTTTTAATCTCTCAGTGAATAGCAACTGAAGTGGAAACTGCTAAAAATAAGGTCACAGGAGGCCCATAGCCATCAAAGAATTGAGGATTATGGTGTACTGAGTGTGGTATCTTTGACCAAAATGTAATGGTAGCCTGAAGTGCAAGACAAAGTACTCTAAGGCATATGAAAAATGTTGATAACCAAACACAGCTAAAGAAATCAATCTGAAGTCCTTTATAAACTCATATATATGTATATATATAACTTTTGTATAAATCACTTACAAGCTCTAAAATAAGTTTGTGTTTAATGAACAACTGGGATTTATTCATAGTTTTATATGTGCAGTGTGTTACTTAGAACCTAGTATCTTAGTTTTAAGAAAATTTACCTCCCACACTTGTAACATTCCTGTGAATGTTGTACCTTTGGCTTTGTATTTCAGCTTGGCATTATATAAATGTGACAGGGACAATGTTGTTTGTCTTCTCCCTTCCACCTCCCCACCACCACCACCCCAAAATACTGTCAGCTGACTTGGTAAGGGTGCCCAAGACCTTGCCATATATCTTTTCTAGGAGTCCCTCATAAACACAGTGCTTGGTCATATTGACTGTTAAGAGATTGAAGATGCCCTATTTTGTGAGACACATGTTCCATAATTCGTATGACTCATAGTGCAAAGTAGTTGTTAGGTATTATTGTGGATCAAAAGCCATATAAAGTTTGTGTTTCTATTAGCTACGCCTGACATATGAGATTTGCTTTTTCCATGCTGATAAACATTTTTTTATTACTGTTTTTTTTTCTTCCCTCAAACTGAATGCAGTCCAGGAGCTGACTGATAGAGGCTTTATTCCTAAGCCTTGTCCATACTCCTTTGCCTCTACTTCTCTTGCTTATTCAGTCAACGTGCACCACAGTAGTATGAAGTAAACTCAGATAAATATTATTTGGATGAGCTTTAAATTTCTAGTGGTTCTGCTAATCAGATCAAATGACTGTATTTTTAAATATCCAGAGGTTTAATTTCATTCTCCTGATCAGTAATGCTAATAATCATTTTAGTTGCATCATATTACTGACTATTTTAGTCAATGTGATTATCACATTATGTATAGTTATTAGTGAGATGAAGAAAAATAGCTGAGTTAAACAAAAGTCTGATTTGACTGAATTTTTGCCTGATAGGTATCAAATAATTTTTATTAGATTTGAAAATGCATGAGAAAAAAACACTTTAAAGAAAGATAGGTTTGGGGAAGATCAGATAAAGCAGCTGGAAGTCTCAAACAATGAAATTCTGCCTCTTACGTAAAAGGTAATTGTTGGGAATAGTGTAAGATATTATTTTTAATCTCTGATCGATCATACAGCTGCCATTGACTGCAGTTATTTCAAATCCTACATAACTTGGGTTTTTTTCCAAAATAAATAGATTGATGAGATTTGCACACCTGTAATTTTCAGTTTCTGATTGTGCTGAGTTAAATTTCCCCTTTTAAAGAAAAAATGCAAGTTCCAGCCTCCTTGGTATACTGACCGATTTTTTGAAATAGCAAAAAAATATTTTGTACAGCTTACCTCTGTTTGATTTAGCCTGGAACTCCTGTATTTTTCTATAGAGCTTTTTCTATAGAGCAGATGTGCCCTTTTAAAAGGCACAGAAAAATTCTTCTACCAATGGATCTCAGACTTGGAATTAACTGTTTATTTTCTTTCTTAATGCCAGTAAGGTGGGCAAATAATATACTTTCAGAGTTCCCAGTACCAAATCGAAACTGCTACATCCAGGTGACACAAAGCATTGCTCAAGCACGAAGTTGATTCTGTGGCTCACATTTTTTAGAACATTTTTTGCTGACCTAACCGGTACGGGCAGCTTGTGTGCTGCATCAGCTGGCACAAAGTTCGGAGAGAGGCATAAAGCTGACAAAACCTCAAATTGCGTGTGCTGGGTGAGTGGGCGTGAGTGCGGCCATGTGTCCTCGGTGACCGTGGTCATTATCCTGCCGTGGGCTGGCCAGTGCACACACCAGTGATAGGGACCTTTGAACCACAGCCTTTGGCGTCAAGGGCTATGGCTTATAAATAACTTGAGTGCATAAATCATGCCTGATAGCTCACATTAACTGGTTATGTTTGCTATTACGTGCTTCAAACCCCGTTCAACTGCCATGTAATTTGCGGGTATTTGGAGTTTCCCAGGTGTCACATTCCACCTCCAACCTGTCAAATACTTCTGGGAATGTATATGATTGCCAAGCCTTGCGGTCTGAGACGTCAGGGACATAACGTGTTCCTGACCCCCATCAGGGTCAACAAACCAGTATTCTGCTTGGGTTGCCTCAGGAATTTGATTTGCTATGAGACCCTAGAATGCAGACACATACCATTATATTTTCTTTCCAAAACACACCACCATCTTACCCAGTAGGTTTTTTCCTTGGTTGTAAAGCTGTCTGTGATCCCATTCCTGCTCCGTTTTAATGCATTTTGTGTTCAGATTCACTGAGGTGGAAGCAGGGAGCGAAAGGGGGGCTCCTCACAATGTGTCTCAAGTCATATTCTAAATTGGATTAAAGTGAAAATCTTGCTTTTCGTGAAGAATACTCTCTGGCTTGTTTCTCTGCCAAGAGCTAATGCTCACACGTCCACAGTGCTCAAGCCTAACCCCCCATAAGCGGAGGTACCTCTGCTTGGCGAAGTGCGGGGTGTTAGAGAACTCTCCTCTTGAGCCTTTCCTTTTATCCAGGGTAACTCCTCATTCAGTGTGCTGGAGCATGGATATTATTTTGAGGTGCCTAATTTCTCCTGGGTGTGTATGCTTGAAATACGTATGTGGTGGATTTTCCTGGGCGTGCTAAGAGGAAAAACCTAAAAATGTTCAGTGAGGCTTAACAGTGCAGTGCCTCATCTCTTTATGGATATTGGCTAGAAATTGTGAGGCATGACGGGCCATAGTTTCTTGTTCATACATGGAGCTACTACTGTGCTCTGTTAAAGCAAGGAGGGAAAGAAGGGTAAACAGTGCAGTGATGTCTGTCAGGTCCTTCTCACACCAGAGGTCCAAGTGTCAGGAGAGATCTGGGGTCCCTGTTCTTGCCCCTGGAGGTGTATTGGGGGGTTGGAGCATTTCCCTCGTGGCTGTTCCCCAGCCCTCCCCAGCCCCCATGCCTCAGCTCTTTTTGTTTTGCTCTGTCATGTTTGTCAGTAGGTTGTCCAGTGTTTGCTGTCCAAATGTAATTAGGTTTTGGTGATTCTTGTGCTTTTTTTTTTTTTTTTTTTTTTTTTTGTAAATTTTGCCTAACTATAGTGACAACCCAGATGCTCTGGCTGGTTTCCAGATTAGCTTACTGATAATACTTGAAATGCAGTAATCCAAAAATTCTCTTTAGTTCTCTCTGTCATCGTCCAACAAGACAGTTCTTTTTAGTCATTCACTCTGCAGAATTGATGGTTATCTAAATCTGTTGCCAAAGTAATTAACCCCGCAATGTATTCCTCTGCCAAATCAAATCAGATTTTTCCTGGAATTATTTTTGAAAGACAGTAATTCCTGCCAGTGTAGGCCAGGGTCTTTAAGGGAACTCCAAAGGAAAGTTTAGAGCGGTGCCAATTTCCTTCTTTCAGGGTCAGTGGAAGAAGCAATTCAGTCTCTTTACTCAGCAAAGATGTCTCCAGGCAATCATGGCAATAGACTGTATAGCCACAAAGGTGTAGTGTGGGAACAGCTCTTGCTTGATAGAAATTTGAGGTGGTCCCAACCCACTGCTCAGCAAGGCACTGATCTAGTATTTCTTAAAAGAAAAAAATAAATATGGGGTAATAAATAGAGGAGGTTGGGGGTTTTGCCCCCAGAAGGCTCCTAGCTCAGCTCTGAAGTCGAAACAACATAGGGCTGTCACACTGCAACAGGGAACAAAGGGGGCAAGGCAGAGAGGCAGGAGGCCAGTGGGGCCAGAATGTCTCAAGACAGCTGTTGTTGGGTCCTGGTTAGGTTTTTCTCTGGTTATGTGGATTAAAATATCATTTTGCAGAATTGCGGCACAGTCGGGGATTTCTGAGTAAGGAAACTACCTGCTGTTTGTTTCTGCTGTGTTCCCAGGAAATACAGCTTAACTCATTATTTTTGTAAATAAGCAAGATCATAGCAAATAATTATTCCAAATAGCATAGGTGACAAATCACTGGTATCTTAACATAAATATTCTTCGAAGGCCCTAAACACTGGTTAACTGCTTCAGCTGAAGGACAGTGCTTAGACAGTCCATGGCACTAGTGGGAAGATGTCCTGAGACTTCAAGGCAGTGTCGATGGCCTAAGTAGGCACAAGTTTTTCCATAGTCCTAAAGTGCAGGTAGCTCACACTGGGTCCAGGAATGTTACACAAATTTTAACACTAGGGCTATGTTTTTTCAGACTTAAAAAAAAACCCAAACTACAAACCCTTCTGTTCCCCTAAAATGCAAATGCAGATTGCTACTGACTAATTGGAAGAATTCTCTCTAAACTCATTATTTTGTCTTTTTTTTAAATAAAAATTTTTAAATCATAGCAGTCAAATGATGTGCTACAGTCCGCAATTCTTTTCAGACCCTTCCATTTTTATGGCACTTAGGAAAAAAAAAATGTTAGTCTTCTCTAGTTTTCTTTTTTAACTCTTCTCGGAAGATAATACTTTTGCACAGGAGCAAGATGGCCTTCCAAAGTGAATTTTGTGCTTATATTGCAGCATGCTGCAAAACTGCTAAAGGTGTAATTTTTTTAATCACGTGTGCCTTTGGAAGGACACCAACACTGTATCATTGTCCTCCAAAAGAGGAAAAAAGGGAGAACTAGCATATAATTGCTCAGTTATCTTTATGCTGCTCTTTTTGCTCTTGCTTGGCAAAAGAATTTTTACTCTATCTGACTGTATGCAGCTTGAGACTACTTAAAGAGTAAGTAGCTGAAATGTTAGCTCATGCTGACATTTGCACTTACAAGAAGTCTCATGCATCAATTCGATGTTGATCTTACTCATAGCAACTAAGGAAAGTAAAATCTTCAGGTTCTTAAACTAGTCCTGAATTCTCTTTCTGGTCTTAATATCGCAAAGGCTTTGATACTTATTGAGCTTTAACCAGGTATGTTCTCAAATGGCTTAGGTAAGATTTGGAATCAAGAGACTTTGTTTCTTTTTTCTGGCCATTCTTTGTCTAAGGATGCAAAACATAAAAGTTAGTGGGGCCAAGACTGTGCAGGTAGCACAGGTTGGGACCTTGTTAGAAGTAGCTCTGGCATCTGGAAACTGTATCGTTGTCAAGACTAATACTCTGCAGGCTACAGTTCTGTTGTTGCTTTTTAAATCCACTTATCCACATCATACAAGGCCTCAGATCACTATAGAGGCCAGAATTACAAACTTGGAAGAAGGGAAAGGGTCTACTGGTGAGCCTTAAGACCTAGTTTAAATGCAGCTTCTGGATCACTAAAGCCACTCCAGACTCAGAGCGCTGGGAGAGTCCAGCAAAGATGCTGAGATATTCTCCATATTAAACTTCAAGGAAGGACACCTGTGTACATGGGCTGATTCTTGGTTTCTTTTACATAAGATACTGTGTGAGTTACTGGATACTATTTGAAAGAGAAGGCTAGGTGAGATGGACCAGTGGTTTGGCTCCTCGTGGCGATTCCTATAAATCTTGCTAACTCATTTTTAGCTCAAATAGGTAGAGCACAGTCTACAGAGAGGTGCTGACTTACCTTTAGGCTTTCAAACGCTTTTATTTTTCTAACCCCAAATTGGAATACTTTGTTATTTTTGCAGATGTTTTTAATTATTCTGTTCATTTATGTAATATGACAGCTGGTTAGATCTGTTACTGTTACATTAAACTTTTTAGGTCAATTTCAGAGGGATGGCAATGGCTTTCCAGAACACCCAATCCATCAATATGACAGTGACTTGAACCTAAAGAGAGGATTTCAGCATTTTCTGTGGCCGCAATTGCTATTCCATATAAAAATCTACAAAACTAACACTTCATTCTTTCCTGTGTTTCTTGTTCTCCTAATTTATCAACCCTGACTGTAACATCTTTATGATTAGGAATCTACAGTACATAAGCATATACAAATAAAGTTGTTAAAAGAATACAAAGGCTAGCCTTTACTGCACACGAATATTAAGAACATAATTAAGTAGGTGGTTGAAGAAATCTCATGGTAACTTGTTTCTATAAATATTACTGTGAGCTGCCATCTATGACTTGAATGAGATTTATTCTTAAAGATTTGACTTCTATCAAATGGCCTAAAACCACATTATTTAACTGTGGGATTTAATGTGACTTTCTCTATCCACATCCAATACATAACATAAAGATTAACTTTCCACATTTAGTGTGAATCAAGTTCTTTTACTGGGTATTGACATTGGCCTTATGCTAACCTACTGAGAAATTGAAAGAAGTAGAAATGAAAGGTGTCACCCTTAGAAAATTACAAATGTGAAAGCAGTTTTAACTTGTGATTGTCGTAGTTGTTGGCCCCTGATTTTGACATTAGTTCAGATTGTCTTTATTTAAGGAATAACAGCCCTTCAAAATATGTCACATATAAAACCCAGGTGACAAAAGAGTTTCTATTTCCAGAAAGAAAAATTGTATGTTTTTTTAAGTTTCTCTGTACCAAAAAATAATCATATAATGTTAAATCTTGTATGTCACATGCTGTGATTTGGGGGTAGCTCATTTGTTTTCAATGGCTTGTTTGGCAGGAGAAGCAAAAGTCTTCTGAATTCTGTTTTTAACATTAGAATGGTATTGTAATTCTTGCATTTAATTCACTACCTAGTGGGAAGAACATTGAATTTTTTCCCCGTCATTGTAGTATACCAAGCTTTTAAATGCATTTCTTCTGTGCTTGCCTGCCCGGAGATGTTTTATAAAATGTGGATGGGTTTATAGGTAGATAGATAGGTAGACTGACCAATTGATTGATTTGGGTGTATACATATATTTATAGAGATATAGAGATACATTCATACGGACATATATGCATACGTATATATCAAAGCAACAAATTTTATAGACAATGGAAGTCGCAAGGTTTATATTCTTCTAGCATTGTAGGAAGGTGTTTCTGCTTTTTGATTATGGTATGACAGCATCCCTATCTTCAGGATGTCAAGTTATCAAGAGAGAATGTACATGGTTTTTGAGACAGCTGGTAGAATCTAATAATGTTTGAGGACTAAAAATCTAAGTCTATTTAACTGTCTTCTCAGTTTATTTCCATTACCATTTACAGGATGTAAATGGCTTTTAAGCATTCTGGTATTGGTAATAATTTGTGCTCATGTTACTATTTTACAGTTAAAAAGGTGATTATTATTTTTTTCGCTCTTGAGTTTTACCTGGGACTGGGACCCTTCTAAACCGAAATCTCATTGAATGCTTTATTTTTTCAGTGCTTCATAGAGATCATGGTGTTTAAAAGTATGGCCTCAGTTGCATTTCTAAACTAACCATATGTCCATTGAAGAGTAGCATATGTTTAGCTAGTTTACTTGACTGGATTCTTAAGCAAGTCTTAACGGCAATTTATAGTAGAGTTTTAAATGTATTAAATGTGAGGAGATACAGATATCAACTAAAAAATTGTTGATAGTAACTAGGTAGGGATGAAAAGAACTGACCCTGCCTATGAACCTGCCTATTAAATTTTGTTGGAGATTTGAATGTGCAGCTCAACAAAGTGGGAAGACACTTAGAATATTACCAGTTTGGAGGAGTAGGAAGATACCTAGTGGAGGTGGTTATAGACTGCGCATATTTTAGCTATAGCAGCAAAGATTTTTCTTCCTTTCCTCCTGCCTCTAGTATTTTCTAAATACTCTCTAAATAAATGTCCATGCAGCAGCAGTGAACCTTTATTAAATAACGGAACATAAATAAAGAAATTTAATAGTAATTTACTCTACAAATGCCTAACATAAAGCTGAAGTTAACAGTAAATATAAAAAAACCCTAAGTGTTTTCTGTAAAGTCAGGAAACATCATTATATAATCATAAATAAGATAGTATATTTGTGCATTATAATCATGTCCTATCTATGTTACGAACTCAGTACATTGAAAAAATGGCTTCTCTAGCTGAGAAATGAAACCTTTGCAATGGTGTTTCAGAAGCGTAGTTTTCATTTTAAGCCTAGTATGCAGTACAGATAACGGATGTGAACGTGTGTAGGGGACAACTTCTATTTGCCACATATCTTTATCAAACTTGCTGAAAGGGAAGGTTGTCTTTAAAGGTAGTAGGCTTTATTACTGCCAATTATTAATGGGACTTATGTCTCTGAGTGTCTAGGTATTATAAACATAATGTAATGCATACAAGAGGTAATTTAGTGTAATTTTTGGTATAGAGGTGCTACTCAATTGGCATCTCTAGATTTCATGCGTCACCTTACATAGCAGCAACAGGGAACGTCAGGATATTGGTCCCCAGTTGGTGTTTGTGGCGTTATTCATTTAATTGCTTTATTAAAGTTGTGGAGGTTTGTTTCATTACAGCTTTTGAGTCTCATGTTTTGCTGTAGTGAAAGAGAAAAATCTGTATTAGAATCTGAATTTACCAGCCTTTACCTTCAGAAGCCAGAGGCATGTTGATTTTTAGCACTGGATTTTTCTGTTTGGTTTAAATGTTGCCTAAGGCAGGGTGTGGTCTGTGTCCAGTGGTCTTGTCTTTTCTAACATTTAGCTAATTATGTGGAGAAAACTACATGTGTCTGCATCCTGGAGTGAGATACTTGATTCTACAAAAAGGTAAGGATGGAAGAAATTGAGGCATCTGTGACAAGTTTCTCATACCACTCTGTGAAAGAAATCAGGCTTTCTCTTTCTTTGGAGGATAGCTATTAGGCTGAAGTTTTGGCCTGGGTTTTGTAGTGACCTTACTGGTAGAAAACAGATAGGCATGGAGCCAACAGAGGTACAAACCATTTATAAAGCAGGTTCTTAATCTAGGAAAAACAATCAAACATTCCCTCATGTCAAGTACTTCAAATTTCCCAAAGCTAAAGTTGACAATAAAATGCTTACTGCTAACATGCACTTCTCAGAGCCTGACCTTTAGTGTGTCCGTAGTTCTGCTCAGCTGCCTAATTTCATGTGAGCTCTCTGTACTATTTTATCCTTGATTTTGAAGTTGAGTTCTGTTTCTCCTTTTTTACCAAGCAGGCTGACTTAAGTAATTTCATAGCAACACAAAGGTTTTTCTCTGGAACTGAATCCATGACTCCAAAAAGATTAGTAACCTGATACAAAAGTGGAAAAAAAAATTAAGCAGATATTTCCAGAATTCTTTTTTGTAGGAAAATACTTTACAGACATTTGTTTAAATCCTGTGGATGATATTTAATATCTATCTACATTTTAACCTTTTTTCTTGAGCTTTTCATGAGGAATTTAATAATATTTTACATTTCTTGCAATTATATTCTGCTAGATTTGCCATGTTACAAGAAAGGGAGAGGTAGGAAAAATGGATGGAATGCACTTCTATTAATGGATTATGCCATTGCTGGATGGCAGTGGAAAAGGCTATACTGGATAGCATTTTTTTGCTTTAGTACAGTGACTACTGTAGTAGTTTAAAAAAAAAAATGTTAATAACTTGATTTTGGAAAAAATAGTGTTCACAAGTGGTTGAGGTTTAGATTGGATATGTGGTTATGTTAGAACCCGAGATTCTACTTCCACGCATCTAAGACGTTTGTAAAATCTTTGCTGTTTCATTAGCTTGAGGTCAAACCCTTGTTTGCTAGTGAGCATAGAAACGCTAGCACTAATACTTGGATGAGCATGAAATTTGAACAGGAAACTCGTGATGCTAGCGGGGAAGTTGTCCCCGTTAGGGTGTGAAAGGTGTTTGTCACAAAAGAAATTCAGTAATTTTCTCATCTGTACTACAGCGTTCTCGTGATGTGGTCACATTAGCTTGATGTGAAAAATTTTGCCCCTTGGTTGACATTGATAGGGTGGTAAAATTGGCTGCAGCTTTGCTGACGTGAAAGAGCTCTTGTTTGCTTAGCTGGTGTGTGCTGTTTGCTCAAAGAGACGGTGCTCTGAGGCCAGCAGAAAAGCTCCTCTTGTCAGCATTTACTATCTATCTGCTAAGAGGACTCTGCTGACACAGCACTGGTGCTATAAAGCTTATAATACAATACATGCAGAATTAAACTGAAAATTAGAGAATAATGAAAGAAGTTTTAGGGAAAGTAAAACACAACAGTAAATAAGTTGTAGATTCAAGTCTGCTTCATGCTGCTGTTTCGGTAGGTTTTAAGAGAGGCTCACTTTTCTGCCTCTGTGAAAGAAGTAATGGAGTGTGAACTAGAGCATACAGGCAGGAAAGCCTTCTCTGAACTTGTAATGCTTTTGTGTGGAAAGGAGGAGGGAAGCAAAAGCTTAAAAGTGTAAGAATCAAATGGGAAATCTGAAGGTGTCATATGAAGCAGTCTATTTTCATGCCATTGAAGTTATAAATAAATGAATAAAAGACGTATCTCAAGGTGTGCTCATGTCTGGACAATGTTCATAGACCTGTTTAAAACAAGGAAATGTCTTATATCTGAATTACTGATCTCTAAGAACATGTAAAGTTTTCTGGTGATTTATTGGTCATCTGGTACTTCTTGGTATATTTTCAGAAGGAAAAGTTGCGGTAGAGATTACTTACTTGAAGATTTAAGATTAAAGGAAAACAGGTTTCACTATAAAAGCTAAATTTCCAGTCCCAGTGGATGGCAAAACCCATGATTTATACTGAATTGAACTCAGCATGTATGCTGGTTTTTTTCTGCTTATGTGACATAATCAAGGGTATTTTGAATACACTTCAGATGTGATCTGACTTACTAGAGTATGTTTCAGATCATGCTACTTTTTACGAAGTGTATTTGCTTTGTATGAAATATTTATGCATCATTCTACACACAGATTTGTTAGTAATATGCAATGCTAAGTGTTGAGTCTTTGGCGATATTAACATCTTCCATTTTAGCTAGCAGTAGGCTTGCTAATTTAGGTATTTTAATGAATGAGTCATAACCTTTGTATAATAGCACCAGAATTATAATTGTCATTTTATTATATCCACTGATGTATTTTTAGTAAAAAAAACTGAGATTAAGGCGGGGAGAAGTGCACACTTACGTACAAAATAGCAAAAAAAAAACCCCAAAACCTAAACTCTTAGTACGTTTTGTTAAATACTTGGTACAGTGTTAAACATGAACAATTTTGCAGGATTTGGAGATCAACTATCTAGATTTTTATATCACCTTTTCATCAGAGATTTTACAGCTCTCCTTTCAGTTATCAATTTTAGGTATTCAACATGGTTTCTTGTAATAGCCAGTTTGTAAACTAGTGGAATTCACTTTAATAAATGTGTAGGCCAGATGTATTACACCCTACTACTCTATTTTCTTCAAATATATTTAATGTTCTACTTACCATTTGAACTTTGGATGGATTTGCAAATTGCTGGTTGGTGAGGTTTAAAATAGTTCAGTTGTAGATCCCAGACTGAGAGTGGCTTTTTATTCAGAGAACGTTTCTCCCTCTACCACACTCAGAAGTCCAGGAAGATGTGTTGTTATTTCCAAATGCAACAATCATCCTTTTCAGTCTTCTGAGTCTTAGAGGTGCCACCACAAAACTTGCTGTGCTTGTAGATAGGTACAGCGAAGCCTTTACTGTGACTAGCATGTATTCAGCTGAAAGGTATTTTTACAATTCTCTTTTATTTAGGACTAATAGTGTAAGAAAAAATATTTGTCACAGTCATTACCTTACAACTGACCACCAGCAAAACAAGTAGGTAGCACCTAGAGGTTAGCAGATGTTTTAGAAAGTGACTTCTATTTTGAACAGTCAGGTTTTGCTAGCTTGAGCTGCATTATATGCCATGGCATCTCAAAGGTTTTTCCAAAGAATAGTTTGTCTAATTTGTGTTGTACAAATATGGAAAAAGCTTGATTGTCTGGAAATGTCAGGGTTCTTTTCTGAAGGATGCTTGCTGCTTAATTGGTTTTCTTATATTCTGATGCGTAATTATTTCCTCATACCCCAATAGGTTTTGATGTCTCACTTTAATTGTGAAGTACCACAGGCAATGTATAAATAAAAATAAATATCCAAAGGCAATCTATAAATACATCTCTACCCTTAGACGTCTGCACAAGATCTAGGTGTCTTGGAATTCTCAGGCAAAATGTTGTTAGAAATCCTGGTCTCAACAAAACAGTTGGTCTGTTTTATAATATAATGATTCTGTGAAGCGAAAAAATATTATGTTGATGCAACAAAAGCCTATGCAATATTGAGAAATATACTAAGGGGTTTTTTCTGTCTTTTTTTTTTAATGGGCAGGCAAGTAAAGCAATTGTTCTGTTTACAGCAATAAGCATGATAATCCCTCATTTGGAGACATATGTCTAGTAGGTACATCAGACTTCAAGAAAAATTTGGATCACGTAAAGAAAGCCCAGAGGAGACCCAGAACAAAATTAACCTCGTGTTGTTTTATTTTTTTTATTCTAAGGTGGAAGTTACAGTCTGCTGATGGTATTATCTAGAATTTCCCCCTATGAAAGCCACATGCCACTCTGGCTACAAGCCTGAAACACCTACGTTTCCAGCCAGGCTAGAGTAGCCAGTCCTTCAGGGCAGCCAGTCTTTCAGGGACCAAACTTTTGAAAAGTTTTCACATTTTTTATTTCATGAAGAAAATTATTTGTTGACTGAAAGATGCTTAAGGAATCAGAGCATTCTGCTAGCATATATAGTAGAATCTTCATTACTAGAGACTGGTGAAATAAACCTCTGCCACATATGTTTTAGGTAGAATTGATCCTATTGCAACAGGAGGCAGATTGCAAGATCTCTCTAGGTTTCTTCCAGGCATTTTTCTGCTTCTCTTATAAAAAATTCTCAGCCACTTATCATACCATACACCTTCCTTTGCTTAGAAGATGGCTAGAAATTTACTTATTTATTTTTCAATTTGTTTTTTACCATGTGGTAGCAGGCTTGATGATTATAGGGCATATGTGTCCTGAAAGGCAAATTTAATTAGTGTCTGAAATGATGTCCCCTTCATAGCTACTTTCTTTTTTTCTGATGCTAGGTGAAGAAAGTTTCTGTCCGTGTTGCCCACCAAAGAATACCAGCAGTCCATAAGGCATTGCTTTAAGAGCATGATATGTAAATTGAAGGCAGAAAAGCTAAGTTTTTTATTAGCAAGTGTTTTTTCTGGAGAAGAACTCACTCAGACTCCTGACATCTGCTAGAGAGAAAAAGTGACGAGGGGTTCGTGTACTGTGACTCGTTCCACCATTTCTGACAGAAAAGTTTGCAAATGCAAACCCTCATGAATTTTGTGTTTTAGTAGGTCACTGTGTTAGAATTCTATGGGAGGGAAAACGACTGTTTGATGAGTAGGAAGGGACCCTGCAGAGGAAGAGGACTGGATGGTAGCCTTCACATACTTAACTGGTTCCTCCTCTGTTTCCCTGCCTAACGTGTTCTGGTTTGGGAAGGTTGGGTGTTTGTCGGTCGGTTGGTTGGTTTGTTTAATGTGGGGCTCGCTTCTGCAAGAACCTGAAAAGATTCAGCATTAAAAAACTGCCCAAAGTAGTGTACGAGTGTGTGCACTGGATCTTGCTTGCAATTAAATATGTCCAGTAGTGAGATTGAGACATTGTGCCTGTCTCTGAATCCTTTAGTATCCTTGTCTGTTACTTAATATGAAATCTTAGTTAAGCTCCCATTTGTCCCTGTCGCTCCCTTATAGAATTGCTGTGATGGGTTGACCATGGCTTCTCCACCTACCCCCCCCAGCGGCACAGGGGGACAGGGAATGGGGGTTGAGGTCAGCTCATCGCAGGTTGTCTCTGCCGCTTCATCCTCCTCAGGGGCAGGACTCATCACACTCTTCCCCTGCTCCAGCGTGGG
>JANZLQ010000022.1:26785780-26803064 GCA_026212715.1 Elanus axillaris | reverse complement strand
TCCAGCAGCTTCTCACAGAAGCCACCCCTGTAACCCCCCCCCGCTACCAAAACCTTGCCACAGAAACCCAATACAATTGCTTAGTCACATCTGAGGGCTTAACCATCTCTCATGACCAAACTCACTAAATTTTTATGTTCATTAAGTGATTTTTTATTACAGGACATATTGTTATAGGAAATGCACTGTGCTTTGAGTCTCATCACAGATATTCATAAATTGAATCTTAAGGTTGAAGATACTGTGAGAGTGATGGTTAATAAATGAGATAGTGGTAAGATAAATGGTTAATAAAGTAGCCTTGCAGGTTAGTTTAGCTATGCGAAGTATCTGACCAGAGGATTCACAGAGTTCCCTCCTGTGCAGGTCTGAGTGTTGTACATCTCATTTTAAAGATGATTTTTCTACCATCTATATTTACATCCATTCATCAGTAAGCAATATGAGGTAAGAATTTCACTGGACAGGAGCAGTTTGTGACATGGTACCAACCGCATGGGTGTGAGGTATGTGAGAGTGTGGCATTCCTCCTCCTGTTCAAGTACACGCTTTTTGCAGCACAGAATTTGTAATTTAGCAGAGGAAACTGCTGTCTGGTGTGATTTTTGCTTCATATACTTACATGAGTAAAATCAAAGGATGAGAAAGAAGGGGCTAAAAATTTAAACTACATCCCATTTGCTTGGAGATGGAGTTAGAATGAGAGGGAGGAAAAAGGGGGAAGTAAACCCTTAAGTTCATATTTTAAGTTATGTCTTCTTGCCACTCCTACATGGGTTTCTATGGAAACAGAAGCAGAAACTGGGCCATCGGCAGCCAAGAATCCATTTACACTTTAAATTTACTGCTTGAGCAGCCATGCAGTTTTCTTGTCCAAATTAAATCATGATGGAGTAACACATGCTAAGTAAATTGGGGGTAAGATGAAAACACCAAATATTAAAAATCCTTCCATGGATACACCAAGAAAGAAACCCACCTTTTTTCTGAAAGACCTTCAAATGACAAGTTAGATTACATTTTAAAAAGAAGATACTTACAAATGATGTTATAAATACGCATTGAAAGAATCTTGAATAATGCTGTTATGTTCTTCAGGTAATTACATTATCTACTTTAATTAGGAATGTAGCTAACTCTCTTAGGCAGCTTAGCTGTTTCTGTGCTTTGGATGCAGAAAAGAAACAAGTCGCACTTTCCTTACTGCTCATCTTCTAATAAATTTCATGGTGAAATTCTCATGCACTAACAGAGCTCATGGATGTTGTATAATCACTAATGACATTTGTTTATGTCTTATTAGAATATAAGATTGCTTATACAGCTTATGAGAAAACATTGTCAGATACTTGCCACTATTAGAAACTTTACTAAAGTTATTAAGTATTTGCTGAAACTCTTAATTGTTTCAGTTGATGTTTTATGGTTTAGTTGGTTGACCCCTTTTTGTTGAAATTTTTTTTTTAATTCTGGTGAGTTTTGATTAGAAAAATGATAGTGCTCTTATGCTTTTGTGTAAGAAGTTTTCTTTTGAAAATATAACCAAATTATATGCTGTATTTGGTCCTGTTTGTCAGTTCTTTAATTGCACTTGGTTCCTCAGCAGACCTTTCAAAATCTGGTGGGAATCTCAGCCTTTTTTAATCCAGTGCTATTAAAGCTGAAGTGTGGGTACACCTGGTTAGAAGACTGTGAGCGAGGGAGCAGTCTCAGCTGAACGATGAGTTTGTAAACAGCTACGGAAGAGAGGCAGGAACTAGCAAGATGCAGTGATAACCTACAAACCATATGTGTATGAGGGGAAGAAGTTACAGGAAGGAGAGAAGACAAACTAGGGAAAGAAAAAAGAATGGCTAAAGAGAAAATGGGATGGATCATGAGGGGTAGAGGATGTGAAATGCTTAAAGAATGAAGAAGGAAGTGGGGATGAGTGTATAAGGCAAGTTGGACTGAGGATTGGCTGGGAAGACTGGGACTGGCAGAAGATGGAGGCTAAGCCTGTGCTAAGGAGTTTGAGGAATGGAGAATTGGCAAGGAATATGATGCTAGGATAAGAAACTGTCCTGGGATAAAGAGAAGTACGAGGCCTCTTCAGAGCCTGAAATGGCAGCTAAGAGAAATGCTGGAGAAGTATTTAGTCTGTGTTTGGGAACTTTCTTAGCCTATTGCCATATTTTCCCTGGGTGCTGGACCAAATGAGAGCTGGAGTCCCAGCATAGATGTTTGCTCAGCCCTGCGGCAGGCGTCTGCACAGGGGCTATAAAAGGGAGACCCAATGCCATGGATTACCTGCATAGGCCTCAATGTTATGGCAAAATACAATGATTTGTTTTGTCTTTGTGAACCCTGTTTTCACTCAAACTATTTTTTTCAAGCAGTTGATGGCTTTGGGTATTGCTGACACCAGCTGAATATGCCAGTCATGAAGGTAGCAAGTGCTGGCAGTCAGAGCAACTGTTTTGACAGACCATGAGATGTGCAAAGAAAGTGTTCCTCCATTTTGTCCTTCCCCCTGGTCAGGGATAAACCCTTGTGTGAAGGCTAGTTGGTAGTTTGTGTTGTCTTGTGGGATGTTTCATGTGTAAGGCCTCACAGACTTCTTACAGCTATGAAGATTAGGGCCTGGTCCCTGTGCCTAATTAAGAAATAGAGATGAGTGATGCAGTAGATTTTTAAAAGCAAAGCAGCAAGTAATAGTCAGCTACCCTATAGCAAACAGGGGAGTTTACACGGAATTTGTAAAGGAACTGGTAGGAGTTTTGTTTTGTTATCCATTTCCCTTAGAAAAGTAATGCAGGAAGTGCCAAAATATGCAAGCAATAGAGAAACATAGCGCAAGCTGTGGAGCGTTCGTCATTCTTGAGTCATTTCCAGTGCAAGTTATTACATGTGACATGGCCACTAATGTAGCTATTGAACGAGAAGATCCATGGACCAGAAATGTAACTGAAGATAACGGTTGTATTGGGTTTATGTGGCAAGGTTTTGGCAGCAGGGGGGTGGCATCTGTGAGAAGAGATCAGGGTCTGCCCCCATGTCAGAGCCAGTTCCAGTCAGCTCCAAAATGGACCCACTGCTGACCAAAGCCAAGCCCATCAGCAACGCTGGTGGCACCTCTGTCAAAAGGGTAAAACAAATACTGCGCAGCAGTGGCGTGAGTGAGGAGTGAGAAAAAACATTAGAGAAACAGTCCTGTAGACACTCAGGTCAGAAAAGAAGGAGGGGGAGGAGGCGGTTCAGGTGCTGCAGCAGGGATTCCCCTGCAGCCTGTGGAGACCATGGAGGAGCAGGTTGTCCCTCTGCAGCCCATAAAGGACCACACAGGAGCAGATATGCACGCTGCAGCCCGTGGACGACCCTACGCTGGAGCAGGTCGATATGCCCTGAAGGAAGCTGCAGCACATGGAGGTCCCACACCAGAGCAGGCTTCTGGCAGGAGCTGCTGCCTACAGAGGAGTGCCTGTGGAGAGGAGCCCATGCAGAAGCAGGTTTTCTGGCAGTAACTGCAGCCTGTGGCAGATCAAGGCTGGAGCAGTTTTTCCTGAAGGACTGTAGGCCATGGAGAGGACCCACATGGGAACAGTTCTTGAAGGACTATATCCTGTAGGAGAGGCCCATGCTGGAGCAGGGGAAAAATGTGAGGAGGAAGGAGTGGCAGAGGTGAATGGTTCCAGGGACACCTCATAGCAACCTTCCAGTACCTAAAGGGGAACTACAAGAAAGCCAGAGAAGGACTTTTTACGAGGGCCTGTAGTGATAGGACAAGGGGTAATGGCTTTAAACTGAAAAAGGGTAGATTTTGATGAGATGTAATGAGGAAGTTCTTCGCTGTGAGGGTGGTGAGGCCCTGGAACAGATTGCCCACAGAGGTTGTGGCTGCCCCATCGCTGGCAGTGTTCGGGGCCAGGTTGGATGGGGCTTGGAGCAACATGGTCTAGTGGAAGGTGTCCCTGCCATGGCAGGGGGTTTGGAACTAGATGATCTTTATGGTCCCTTCCAACCCAAACCATTTTTATGTTATGAAATGACTGCAGGCCCCATTTTCCTACCCCCCATGTGCCACTCAGGAGGGGAGGTGGAGGAGTCAGGAGTGAAGAAGTGAAGCTGAGCCTGGGAAGAAAGGAGGGGTGAGGAGAAGGTGTGTTTGGTTTTGCCTTTGTTTCTCACCATCCTCTTTTTGATTGGCAATAAATTAAATTAATTTCCTCAAGTCAAGTCCGTTTTACGTGTGACAGTAATTGATATATGATCTCCCTGTCCTTCTGTTTTCCATCTTATTTTCTCCCCCTGTCCAGTATGACCAGTGAAAATAAGGCAAAGGAAGAGAAGTAGAGCTGTGGAATAGTTCTGCTCTTACAGAAAGTGAGAGGGAAAAGCCAGAAGCACCTGCTGTGTGGAAGGAAAGACAAACAATCCACAGATATCAGAAAATAGAAATCATTAAATGTGTCCAGTATCAGAGTCACAATAAGTTAGAAATATTTTGAGAGATGAAATATGAGGATGATTTTACAGACTGTTCTAGCCACCTGAAATACATGACCTATAAGCGATCTTTGTCAGTGGGGGCTCATGAAAACTGTAGATAGATCTGTTAGGAGAAAATCTTGATAACAATGTTGACAGCAAAAGGAAGCAATACAAACTTGTGTTTGAGGAACAGAAAAGAGGCAATTTATTGTTATTACTGCTGGAACAAAGAGTACAGCAAGATTCTTGCTGAAACAGATATGCCCGGGTGTGAAAAATGCTCTTAAGTCCTTGCAGCTTAGTGAACTTTAGTGGGATTCCTCTAGAGAAATAATTCAGAATCATGAAATGTTTTTAAAAATAGCCTTAGAGGAAGGATATTACCAGGAGAGACTTGGGATGTTTGATTTTCTTGGGGTATGGATGGCAGCTCTTTTGGGGGGGGACTGAATATCACCTAGCTAGCTACAGGACTATTAGACCTGAAGACTAAACATGCAGAGCACAATTAGAAAGTTAGCAAAGAAGGCTGGAAGAAGCTTACAAGGGTACAGAGACACTGAAAGCGGGTGAATGACAATGCAGCAAAACAAGACTTCTGTGAGTGTCGTGAAAAGGCTATAGCAGTAAATATCTATTTGGATAGATAGCCAATACATTTAGGCAGAGGAAAGTGCAATGGTTTTTATACATTCTGTATTCTAATGGAGAAACTGGGACTCCTGATATGGGACACGAAACTGAGCATTGTAGAATAAAGCTGAAAGGTCACAATGGGCAGGAAAACAGTTGTGGAGGGTTGACCTTGGCTGGCTGCCAGGTGCCCACCCAGCTGCTCCCTCATCAACAGGACAAGGGGGAAAATAAGATGAAAAAAATTGTGGGGAAAGGTAAAGAGAGGGAGATCACCTACCATTTATCATCACAGGCAAAACAGACTCAACTTGGGGAAAAATAATTTAATTTATTGCCCATTAAAATAGATTTGGATGGTAAGAAACAAAGATAAAGATTAAAACACCTTCTGCCTCACCCCTTTTTTTTCCAAGGCTCAATTTCATTCCTTCTTTCCCAACTCCTCTAAGCTTCCCCCCCTTCCAAGTGGCACAAGGGGACTGGGAATGTGGGGCTGGGGTCCATCCATGACAGTTCATGTCAGCCGCTCCTTCCTCCTCACACCCACTGCAGTGTGGGTCCTCCACAGGCTATGGTTCCTTCAGGATCAACCTGCTCCAGCGTGGGCTGTCCACGGGCTGCAATCCCTTCGGGAAATACCCACCTGCTCTGGCACGGGCTCCTCTGTGGGCTGGAGTGTGGAAATCTGCTCCAGTGTGGTGCTCCGCGGGTCCCTGCTCTGCCTGGAGCCCCTCCTCCCCTTCTCCTTCTCTGACCTTGCTGTTGACAGGGCTGTTTTTCTCAGTTTTTCCTCACTCCTCATATGCCTGTAGAGCATTTTGCCCTTTCTCCAATACGTTTTGGCGGAAGCACCACCAGCTTCACAGATGGGCTCGCCTGCGTCCTGTGGTGGGTCCGCTGGGGAACCGGCGGGAGTCGGCCACGTTGGGGCACGGGGCAGCCTCGACCTCCTCTCAGAGAACGCCCTGCCGCCCCCCGCTGCCGGGGCCTGGCCGGGGACAGCCCGTACAGCAGCCCTGAGTGGAGAACCGAGAACTGAAAGGTAGAGTCTCTTTAAGAAGGAGGGGAATAAGCCCTGAGCGAGGCTACAGCTTAAATTACCCTAATTTTTCCTCTAAAAAAAGAAATAAGGATGATACTGGTCATTGGAATGATTTAAGCTGCTTTCATGAAGCGCGAAAGAGCTGAACATAGCGTTGGTGTGACTGTTACTGACCTCTGCGTAAGTCAAAATATACGCGGGTGTCAAATATATGTGGATTTCTGTAAGATTAGGAAGGAAATATGATTACAGGAGGCTTCTAAATCCCCAAGTTACAGAGTTTGTGTGCTGAGTGAGAGTCTCGGGGAAAGGCTGGTCCGACAGAGCAGTTCCGAGCTTGAGCAAACTTTCAAGCTGCACCAGTTTACATCAGATTGCAAAGCAGATACAAGCAAGTTTCAAAAATCCCTAAATGATTCTACTATGGTTAAGCACTGGGATTTTAGAAAAACAAGCTTTGAGAAATTAAGAAAATGAAATAGCACAGTTAACTGGTCTGGAGAGCTTTGAACACAGGCGAGATGGGCTTGTGTCAAAAGCTTGTAGAAAAGATTGCAGCTTTACTTGAATGAATAAGCTCTTTAAGGAGGATACAAGAGGAAGTAGAGAATCTACAAAGATTTGAAAGGGGATTGAAAAGTAAGGAAAATTAAAAATAGAAAGAATGCAAAACAGTCAGAAGCCGCTATGATTTGCATTTTGTAAGGCGCATTTCAACAAATAACAAAAATATTCATTCTTACTAATATTTGGGACACATACAGCATGTTCACACCTCTCGCAACATGTAGTATTACCTCTTCTTTAGGTCTGGAAACAAAAAAGAGTGCTTTGCGTCAGCTTTCAGTAAGGTTCATGTTGTGCATGTGGGTGATTAGGTGCCTACTGAAAATGAGCCTGACAAGTAGCTACAGAGCTGGTAAACAGTGTTCATGTTGCTTAGATTTCTCAGGAGTCCAAGTATAGTCCAGCATGAAACAGGAGTAGCGAACATAACATCTGTATTCAAAAAAGATAAAATGTGAGACAACTATAGCCCAGCAGATTTTCTGATGGTCAATTCTGTATGAAGTTTTAAACCAGAATTCTAAAAAGAATAGGTAGGTAACTGAAAATAAATAGGAAGTAAATGGGAAGTGCTATAAAGGGTAGTGTGCTTTTTTCAAGATAGTTTGTGGAGACTAATGAGAAAGATACTAGCTGGTTTCTTAAACAAGATTAATGCAGGAGAGTCAATCTGTTTGGATTTAAACAAAACATTACTTTAGCATTCCATAGGAAATTATTATTGCAGGTGGAAAAGGTTGGATAAGAAGATGGCTAAGGGGTCGAATACAAAAAGCTGTGAACAAAATACAATTTTGAGGATGGGTAGAGGTTATTAATGATTTTGTACAATGATTAGAAGATATTCTTAGGTGTTTGCTCATTAAATTCTGGTTAATGGGAAACTGAGAGGGCTTGCTCAGACAGAGGAAAACTCATCGTGCAGGGCAGATACAAAGAAGTTGTCAACTGAATCAGTGCATATGAAAAATAGGGCAACAGTCAAAGTTGTGCACCAGCTGTAAACTGGGGACAATGAGGAGGCATGAGAGCCAGAGATACTGGTCTGTGAAGGATGACTGCAGCTGCAAAAATTGTGTAACACAGAAAGGTAAATGCAGTACTGAGCAGCACTGTGTGAGAGACGCTCAGTCAAGACTGGGAAGCAGCAATTTCATGTAATAACAGCTCAGTATCTTCCCTACCTAATGCCCTCTTTTTTCTCGGTCTGAATTCTGTGAAAAGGCATGTGAGTTGCCTTGGTCTGTCCTATAAAAGAACTATTTTAATTTTTTTTTCTGCAACATATACTTTCAATTTAAGCAACACTAATACCACAAGTTCTCAGAGCACTGCTACACTCTCAAAGGAGCTTTTAGGTCCATCCTGATGACAGCGAGGGCCTCCACACAGCCTAGAACTTTTGCTTTTGTTGTCATCTATTTACATATTAGCAATAAATGTGGGGACTTTTGAGTATGTTTCCTTTTCATTTAGGAGGAAGTTCAGTTGTCATGTCACATAAAATGTGAACAGAAGTAGTTGCGCAATAAAGGTCTCTTGACAACAGGTCTCTGGTCAGTGTGACCGTCCTCTGTTCCCGTAGATTAAATTGTCTCTCGTATTAGCCTTCCCATTTACTTTCTCTTGCTAGGTTCATTTTGAAATTTCAGTGAGCTTAAACTCTGGCTAAGAATGGTTGTCTACTATGGTGGTTTGCCTTTTTGCTACTCAGCCTCTTTTTGATTTCCATTGTGAAAGTGGGGGACATTACTCTTTCTTTCAAGGCACTAAAAGGCATGACTCATTCCTTCTTTGTCTGTTTCTTAACCAGGTTCTACTTCACGCCTTTACCTCGTGCTTTAATAGTCTTTTGCACAGAGCTTGTCAAAAGGGCTTTGGAAGTCTGAGTAAACTGTCAGGGAGTTTCAGCTATCTGCATTTCATTCTCCTCGCATGCTCCAGAATTAGAGTAGACACATGCCGGGGTTATTCTTTGCAGCCTTCCTTTCCTAGCATGCGGTTGGTTTATAGGTTTCTCCTTAATTATTTTATTCAGCTTTCCTGTCACAGGTGAACTGAAGTGGACTGTATGCTTAGGGTTGCCACAAGTACTTCAAGTTAGAAACAACATTGGCTTCCTCCTTCTGGAGTGGTACTGGATTTTAATAAGTGCGTATCTTTATTAGTCATTCTTGCACATTTCAAAAGATATGTAAATACTAGCACAGTACAGTTAACTTGTTGCTCTCCTAGCTGGAAATGTTCTGTGCTGTATGTATTACAATGGAGGAAATACAGATCATACAGATTTGTTCCTTGAGTTCAAGACAACTTTTGATACTCATCTTTGCACCTTGACAGAAAACCAAAAAATTGTATCTGTTTTTAGATTTATAGCTGGTTTATGTTTTTTGTAAGCAAAAATAAAATAAACACCATTATATGAACATGAGACACAAGAAGACATTAATTTGATTCCATCTGCTAAATAATTTTTGTGAATTTAATTGCACCTCGGTTCTTCTAAACACATTAAGACATATGTTCATAAACTAATTGAATGTAGCTTCTAGTCTTGGCAGTAGTCCAATACACTGTTAAATCAACAACAGTGTTCTTAAGAATTATTTCACTTGTAGTATGTTAAATGTTCTCTTCACCGTTTTCAATTTTGAAAACCCTGTGACAAAATGAAATATATGCTTATAAAAAGCAAGCTAAATATCCCAAATTAAATGCTAGTTGCCAATAAGCTTTCTGATTGGAATGTTACTGTTTTGCCATTTGTGTGTTTTGGCTGTAAATTTAATACTGTAGCTCCTTTCAGGTGTTCTTGTTGGGTTGCTGTGTGTGGCTGCTGTAGCCTCAAACAAATTCTTCCTTAGATTTCCAATTTAAAAATATTTAATCGTCTTAAGTTTTCTTATTTGTGAGATTATACAGCTGGTCATCAAGATGCATTGAAAATCTGCTTTTAAACCCAGATCTTTTTGTTGATAAATTTTACTAGGTCAATGAATCAGGATATATCTGTAAAAGACAGAAGACTTTTTTTACTTTTTTTTTTTTTAAATGTTCACCTCCTTACTACTTGAAGTGATCCGCTGAATTTCGTGGCAGATGACTCTTCTAGGACCTGTGCAGTCTGTTAAGATTGACAGCAGTCTGAATAGCCTGTAGTAAAACAGAAAGATAGCACATATTTGCATGTAGAATGGGAATTTTAAAGATTTCTCGTATTTCCCAGCAGATTAATTACAGAACCTTTTCTTCCTCTGCAATTAGTAAGCATGTAGAATCAAGAGGAGACACTGATCCCAAACTAGCCTGTGCGCTTACTAACACTGTGTCAAAAAATTTAAATAATCTGTCATATAACTGTATTATGCAGATAAAAGTGTATTATTGAAAGGAAGAAATAGAAGTAATTGCTTCCTGGTTTTGAGAGGGGATGCACATTTGAATGGCAAGGCACATGTTCCGGCTTGTGCAGTGAAATTGCAGTAATCTTTGTACAGTCAATATCATTGCCTTCTCTAAGTTGTAAGTTGTAGAAGTGCAACTGGGTACTTTGCATATAATGAAATTAAAACTCATGTAAATTGCCTTTGAATTTTTTACTGTGTACTGAGTAGGTCTCAGTCCAGTATTAAGTTAGCCTGAATAAACATATAAACAAGTGTTATTAAATGTTGTTGGTATTTAAAGGCCAGGAGTTGCTTATAGTGCTTGGTCACATAAACAAGTTGGTAAAGATACAAAAATGTCATATGTTATATTTATCTGCCTAAATACTTATGGATTGGGTTATTTTCAGAATAGTTTTAAATAATTCATGCATCAGGTACTTCTTTTGACCAAAGTACTGCTTATGAGTTACATATGGAGTTACTAATCCTTTCTTGCACAGGATCACAAGACGTGTTAAGAAATTTCCTTCTGAATGTGGGAAAAATGCCTTAAAGGATGCAACACCCCTGACGGGGCACACTATAACTCATCTCTATCTTTTTTACTTGTAGTTAATAAAGAATTAAACCTACTTCTGCTAGTAACCGATTTAAGCACTTTTAGCTGAAGAGTAGAGCAAATATTACTAATTCCATGATGACAGTTTCTAAACCAAAAGGTAAGAAAGAATTACAGAATAATTTCAGACTTTTTTGCGGGGGTGTGTATGTCAAGGAGGTATCCAGTCATACTCTCTTGCCCCACGGAAGAATGAAATGAAACCTAATGATATATGAAACACTAGGCATGAAATTGAACGGAAAGCCTTGCAGGAGGATTTGAAGATCAGGCTCTTAAGTATGTCAATGTGTTAACATACTAGAAATAATACAGCAGAACTTCAAAGTAGCATTTCTGAGGGAAGAGGGAGGAAGGAAGAGGGTAATACACGAATAATTATCCTTATTTGAAAGTTAAAAGGATGCTGAAACAGCAATTGCACTGTGCATTGCATGCTGTTAAATGACAAATCATCTCTTCTACATCCCAGTTTTTCCTTAATAACTAACCTTTCCTTTCTCTTCCTATTAGAAATGTGTATGTGATTCACATATTATGTGAGTAGAAGCAAAAGTATATGCTGTTGTATGTTTGTTATACATATGCTGTATGTTTGCAGGCAAAATATTGAATCCAGAGTCCCCTTTTTAACATAGTTTCAGCTCTGTGGAAGTTTGCACTTATTTTTATTTTTCCATAAGTCTGAGCAAGAGGAAGATACAGAAGGAGGAGATGTAAGCATGCTGTTACCCTCAGCACTTCAGAATATGCCTTAAAGGTATCCCCTCTTTTACATTATTGTGCCTCTGTGATATATTGGCAAAGCCCCCAGGAGCTGAGATGACCAGACCGGATTGCAGTAAGGGACTGCTAACAGACCATTTCTGTGTAGTCATCATATCTCATAAAAATTAAGAAGACTTCAAGGTGTATAACTGGCATATCTGTGATAAGGTTGCAGAGGGAAGGCTGAGAATGGAGCCTTTCATTGGTTGTTGCTATGGGTTTAAGCCTAGCAATTGTAGTAGAACGTACCGCTGCACGTTTTGATACGCTGCCTCAAACCAGATAGTTTTAAAACCAGATCATTTCAGGGATATATTTTAAAGATCCATTTTGCAGACAGTTGTATCAACAGCACAGCCAAGCGGTTGTCTTAACAGGGTGAAGTTAGCACGAGCATTGTATGTATACAGATGCTGCTCCTGAGTGCTTTGAGCCAAGAGAATTTCCAAATTAAAAGAAAATTTTAGAATTTTAGCTGAAACGCACCTGCATGCTGTTTCTTGAATCATCAGCAGCTGCAATCTTTTTGTGCTATGTTTCACTGCATCTGTCCTGCCCTAGTACTGCTTTACATGTTGATTCATTTAGCTGCTTAGAATAACAAAAAATAATGTACATTTGGAGGGGTATGTGCATATTCCTAACTCCTATCTGAAGAAATGTGACCTTTCTCTACCACACTGATACCACTTATTTCTTATCACATTCTATGTTAACTCCATACTGTTATGATTTAGAAATGCTTTAAACTAGTTTTTCAGAGGTTGAGAAACCATGCAAGTTGTGTAACAGGAGTGTTAAACCCAGAGACGGTTTGTGTTTTTATTAAATATGGGATAAAACCTATCTGACTCTAAAAAGCAGATGACGATGAGTTTGTAGAGATCACTCTGATATTTTTTATTTGTGAATTTTTACACTTTAACATGTTTTCTCAATGCAGTCTAATTATCCTGAACAAAAGAGCATTGAGAATACGACAGCTCTCCTTTGAAAGTCATGATACTGCTAAGCTAGAATGAAACTTCCAGGCTCAGGTTCTGCCTGTTTGCCTTCAAAGCAGTATCTGTTACCTGATAATCCATGGGGCAAAGTTTGCTGATGATATTTATTTTGACTTACCTAGTCTCTTGAGCTTGTGGATTTTAAATCATGGTACTTTTAACAGATGTGTAGATTAATTAGTATCTGTAATACACAAACATAGTCATGTGGTATTTTTTTTTCTAGGTTGACTAGGTATATGAGAATTAGACAAATACAAAAAGAGACCATTATTACTATGCCAGGACTACTATACTACATATCACCTATTTATTTTTGCTTTGCATTTAAAGAAAAGTAGTATTTAAAATCTTGTTCAGATGTAGAATGTTTATTAAGCGTCCAAAGATTTCTGCACTTAATATGCATTAATAAGTCATAAGAATTAATAATTTACAATAGAATATAGATAAACCATGATTTGGCTTCTACTCAGCTGTGCATTTCAGCACTTTTGTGTTGTGTAACATCCATCTTTGCCCAGAAAATGTAACTTAATTCAGTGGCACAGGCAAAATAGAAATGAAAGAGGCTGTGAGACAAGTCTAAGAACTATACAGAGATGGCTCCATCAGTCTTTGCTCTTTATACTTTGTGGTTCCCAATGAATAGCAAAGAGTTAAATGGGAAAGGCCACCAGGAAAAAATATGAAACATGAATGATTTTGGGGAAACAAAGATGTGACTTTTCTAGAAAACGTTTTTTTAGTAAATAATGCTGTTAGTTACAAGCGTACAGAGTGCCTAATTGCTTGGGTAAATTTTCTGTGCCAGGAAATTAATGGAATTAAATACATAACTAGATTTTGAACTGAACTAGAGTTAATTTATGACCATTAATAATAGAAAATTTAACTGTACTAAAATGGCAACCTGAAAATCTAATCCTTTGAAGTATAAATTCAGTTTTGAAGAAACCAGTTGATGGAAGGTCTACACATATAGGGCCAAGCACTTAATACCATCTACAAATGTGCTTTCTTTGGCAGCTCTTCCGTAGGTACCTTTTGAATTTCTGGCCTCAAAACACTACTTAAATCCCTTTTCCTTGCTAAGACTAGACCATCTTACAATTTTCTTTCTCAGTCACAGGTAATCAGGAAATCTAACATTTCCTGGCCAAAAGAGTATGTAATTTGCAGATAGTTGTGGGGAGCCCTGCGGGGGTGGGAGTGGGGCTCCTCCAGGTCCTGGGGGCTCCCGAAGGTCACTGCCCTTCTCCTGCTGCAGCACCGTCTCTCCCTGGTACTTCCAGCTGACCCGTTGCCACAGCCTCTCTGGGTTTGCAGGCTGGGAAAGGTAACATGCACCGGGAAACGTATTAGCTATGTAGCTGTATTTGAGGGAGGCCCCTTCTGGAAACTCACTGCCTGGGTGTGACTTATTTGTGGTTATTTGTGGTAAAAAGACCCTTCACACTTTGAATGTGTTTTATAATTGCACATCCACATTTTGACCGTGTGCCTAACCAGGTATTATGTCTCCCTCACAGGATGACTTGTCTTCTCCCCACCTAAAATTACTCCAGGCCTTGACTTAAACTGAGGATTCAGTTTTGATGAGCATTTCTTTAGTATTTTGGCTGAGAAAGTTAACATCATTCAGTAGTTATTCACCATGCAACAGACTGTGGTCTACTTAAGTTTGAACAGAAAAAATCGGTAGCAATTCCCCCGTCTCCCTTCAACCAACCAATCAATCTGAATGAGTGTGGATTTTATCGCCTAGTTTGGGGGAGAAGTTTCTTTAATTCGGTGACTCCCCTTTTAAATTGTGGGTCAAATAGCTGACTAAGCATTCTTTGGTGTTTAGAATTCCCCCCTCAGAAATGTTTACTTTTTGAGAAGAAAAGGGAGGGCTTTCAAAGTAATAATAAAGTAATTAACACTTCAGGTATGTAATCCAAAACCAATTTTCGAACTGATTTCAAATATGTACTGACAGGTCCCTGTTGGTTGTTTTATGGGTCACATCATACCTTAGCCTATGGGAGAGATTCAGATAAAAGGTTGTGTTTCTGGGTGCTGGCAAAATCTGGCAGATTACAGAATATTGTGTATTTATATCATGGCATTTTGTTTAAAAATTCCATTTAGACAAATTGTGTCTCAGAGGTTCAGAAAAGTCTAACCAAATCTTCATCTAGGTACTACTTCCAGCAAGTAACATTTTCACTGCCTTATCTCCTATGGGGGAAATGCTCATTAAAACTCCATTTAATTTGGTGTTAACGATGTCATTAGCTCCTCCACATGTTTCATGTGAGTCCTCCCCCACATCTGCATTGTTTTTCCCAGTTTTCCTCCATTCGCTTGCTTCCCCAGTTTGTCTGTTCCCGAAGTCTCTCCTGTTGCCTTAATAAATGCCAGGCAAGACTACGTAGCGTATTTTGCACATTCAGAAGAAGCAGTAAAATGCATGCATTGAAAAGTGTTTTCTTTGTGAACGTTTTGGTGTGTTTGTCATGTGTCTGTCTTTAGACGTCTAGGAAAACAACCAGAAGTTCATTTAGTTCACAGAGCAGCTGTCAGCGAGAAGAACTAGTTAGATTCCAACTTTCAGGTCTCTTTGCAGGAAGCATCTTGCTGTGCCTCCTATCTAAATTTTGGCTGGTATCTAATGCCTGAGATTCCTTATGCAAAAAGAGAATCTGCTTTTGATTGTATCTGACTAAAGATGCCTATTGAGTATTTTTTGAATCTATATACTTTCTCTACTGTGTTTTGCTTTTATTTAAGCATCTAGTTTGGAATTGACTTAGTTTAGACCAAATTTTAGTTGAATTCTGTATTGTAGAGACTCAGAGAAAACTGAATCAATAAAATGAAATATGAGGGGTGAAATATGTAATTATTCTACTTATGCCTGTTTAAGAAAATGTAGAACCAGAGTTTGCTGGTAAGTGGAAAATATTTTATCATAATCTTACCATGAAGTTGATGTTCTTTTTTTTTTGCTTTGTTCTCACATAAATTTCAAAGCACAGATAATCTCTTTCAGCTGTTTGTAAATGTTGAAGTGATTTTACTAGCTAACTGTACCGCGTGTTTTTGTGTCGATGGGCTGTTGACTGGCTTGCTTAAGAACCACTTTTCTTGTTGTAGAAGATCTTATTCTCCACACGTAGTACTATAATACGGTGGCTGCCGTCACTAGGAAGAGTTTTAGAGCAGGGTGGTTGCTGCCCTCCTGTAGCAGCTCTATGCTGCAGTGCCCAGGCCTGATTTGCTTTGATAGCTGCTAACTGTAGAGACTGTGGCAACCAGCCTTGGGAAGCTGGGAGTGTTAGCCCTGCACCAGCCTCTGCACGTACACAGTCTTTTCTTCCTTACAAGTCCTGTGCCCTGCATCCCACATGCGTTTTTCCACTGGAGAACCCCTCTCCTTCAAACCTCAGATAATCTTCGCCTGCTCTCTCTCCAGAGTACAATTTAACTGTAACATTTTCTTC
Organism: Elanus axillaris; assembly: GCA_026212715.1. NCBI lineage: Eukaryota > Metazoa > Chordata > Aves > Accipitriformes > Accipitridae > Elanus > Elanus axillaris. Next base: position 26,787,075 of record JANZLQ010000022.1, on the reverse strand, counting down.
AACAAGATACACATTTTCTATTTTGATCTGTGTCCTACTTCACTGGAGAAAAGATTTAGAATACGCAGTATAATATGCTCCCTACAAGGAGGAAGGGTGGAAAGGTTCATAAATACTAGGTTGGCTTAATTCCTGCTGATACTAAACTGCTTTAAATTGAGCCTTGTTTGCTAGCACACTTTCATTGTGGAGTTGACGCCTCTTCTGAAGAGAAACGGTTGTCAAAGAAATTTAAAATTGATTGTTCGCTTAGGGGGGGGTTATTATTTATTTTTAGACTGGCTTCCTAAGGGACAAATTTTGCAGTTTCCATGTCTGCCTCTTCAGCCATTTATCACCACCCAACCTCCTCCCCATTTTTCAACACATTGGTTAATTTCATGCAAATTTGACAGAGCCAGAAGTCATTAGATCTAATCATTAGTCATAAGATCTAGTCATGATATTTAACTCATTAGTCATAAGATCATCGTTTCTACAAATTTAATAAAAACTGGTGGTTGATTTGATGAAAGAGATCCAAAGTAGTCCTTTCTCTTTGGGGGAAAAGTAGGCAGAGCCTATCTCAGCTTGGCAGCAACCACTCGGCAGCCTTGTGTGCATCCCTGTTGGGGCTGAGGCATAGTAAGTGCAAAGGGAAGAGCAGATACTCCTCCAACCTCAGAATATTTTGCTGCTTGCAGAGCCGTCTTGTTAAAACAAATATGCATTATGAAGTATTACAGTGGTAGAAGAGCTTCGGTGGACAGATACGTGAAAACATTAAGATTCAGTCTGTTAGAAAAAAAAGGAATTAATATTTTATTGAACTTGTTTCCTGGGACAGCCAAGATCCTTGTTTTTCTTAGTCTTCTTATTGGTCAGAAGAATATTCTATCAGGTTTGCCAGCTCCCCTTTGGTTGTCATCTTCAGTGTTTCATAATTACTGTTCCTAATAGGCTCCTCAGAGAATAAATTAAGCCAAACTGACCGAGAAGTCCTTGTAAGATTTTAGCAGCAGCAAGTGGCCTTCGACTAAAATTTTCTTTCCAAGTCAGGCTGGTTTTGGTTATTTGGTTGAGATTTATTTCTTCCCCTGGCAAAAAGTGATAATCAAGCGATTATAGTTATAAAAGAAAGCAAAATAAGACAGTATTCTCAAATAAAATGGGCCCCTGTGAGCCATGACTACAACCCCAGGTATGGTAACACCCCTAATTGTGGGTGTAACCCTAATTGGGGTGGGAGGGGTCATAGCTACCCCTAATTGGGCTGGAATTATGGTGGTGGGTGCTGAGGTTAGGGTGGGGGACCT
>JANZLQ010000022.1:26766723-26785735 GCA_026212715.1 Elanus axillaris | reverse complement strand
GGTGGGGGGGGGTGTAGGGTGTTTTCCCAAGACAGTATAATGAGGTGTTTCTACTCAGACCCAACAGTGAGGCTCATCGCTGGCCTAATTAACTTCTCGTCTGTCCCCTCCCATCTCCAGCAGCTTTTGCTGGATCTGACTATCGATAGCGTAAGGTAATCTACGCGGTTTATTTTTGCACTTTTGTGCCATGCTAAACCACGATGAGTGTATAAATTTAGCTAGTTGAAGTACCAACCTAGAGAAAGAGAGAAAAGGTATTTCTGATGGTTTGGATTTTTTTATTGTGTGTCGGCATACACGCAAAAAGTATTTGGGATCATTAAATGTTAACTTGCTTATTTGGCTTCGTTAGAAGTATTTTTATAGATTAGAAGAAAGTTCAGGGAAAAAAAATCCTTTTTTTTCAGTCCAAATCCTTACATCTATATATCTCCTTTTAGTATATATGGTGCTTTACTTCAAAAAATGCCTAGTGGCGACTCCTGAATTAATCAGATGTGGCTGCTTTCTGTCCAAATGATTTTTTTCCTGACTTTCTTTGTCTCTCTTCTGATTGTTAGAGCACGATGGATAAGTCTGTGGGCTGATTTTCACTGTTTCACAAGCACTGTGCGCTCATGTATGTAAATACTACCCCTATTTTTGTTGTGTTCCTTTTTTTAAAGCCACTGGTTTTCTCTCAAAACGACAGATACTACAATCAGTGATGCCTTTAAAGCAGTTGTCATCCAAATTCCTTTTTGCCGCTTTCTCCATTCTTCTAGTGAATGTATCCTAATTGTGTAGAGTTGATTAGAAGCACAGAAGAAATCTTTGCTAAAAATCAGTTCCTTATTTAAAATTTTGCATTCCTGTCAGTGAGGATATGTTACTAAGTGATGAGACACACTGTCTTTCTCCTTGCTAGCTGAGCTTAGTTCATCACTTTTAATGTTTCCTCATCTAATTAAATCCATGTGTCCTTGGTTAATACCTGTCAGTGAAAATGTAAAGGTAGGATCCTGGCTTCACTGAAGTCAGTATGTGATAGACAAAGCGAGTTCACATGTCCATTAATTTTTCCATTTGATACATTAGATTTTTTGCTTGTTCTCGGGTATTTATATGGTCATATTTAGATAATCAAATAAAGTAAATTAACGGCTTCTTTATAATACACTGACCTCTTTATGCTCTTAGTTTGTCACAAATCCATAGACTTCTTAGCAGAAAATGAAAACGTTAGATTACATTGAAGGAACTGAGATTGCTCTATGCATAGATGGGCCATGTCTGTCAGAGACTTCAGGGAGCCTGATTTGTTATTCGTTTTATGTAATTAATGCTGATGTGCTCCTCCAAATTCCTAAAACAAATCGCGATGAGAAGTTCACATGTGAAAAGTTTAAATATGCTCCAGTTATTTCTGTCGAAAGGAGGAAAATGAACTTTTGATTTCTCTCTTCTGCCAGTTCAGCTTTGAGAAGCCCTTTTGGGGGGGCAAGCCATACAGCTAGCTGGGGCACCAAGCTAGCTGGCCACATTGTGCACAAGAAAAGACAAATATTCCACTGGCTCTTCATTAGTGTCATTTCCATGAAGTTTATGGAGTAACTGTGTGCTACTACTCTCAGATCAAGAAGTATACTTAAAATAACAGAGGATTTTTTTCTGTTGTTAATAACTTTTTTTTTCGGTCTGATTATCCTATACATGAAAGAGAGGATCTTCTAAGCGCCCTCAGAATGGTGTTATTGGACTGACTGTCTTATAATGTATTTAGTCTGTTACAAATACAGCGTTGAGGGGGAAGAAATACCACCATCAATAAGGGAAATACATATGGAGAAATTTCCGAGCAAATTCTGTGAAGCAGCACTTTGTCCACAAAGCTGCGGGGATGCTCTCTGGTGCACTTTGCCGTGGGCACGGCACAGATTCTGCCACATCCTTAAATTGCTGGAAGTGCCACAGGGAGGGCAAGTCCTGCCCCTGCCAGCTCTGCTGCACGTCCGCTGTGGCTGCAGCCTTTGCCCAAACCATGAAATCAGCCTCCTTCTCTGGAGGTTATTCTGTTACAAGACTCTTTCTGGAATATGAGCTGGAAAAGATTTGTTTCGACTACCAGCTGTGTTAAACAATGAAATGAATGTGACTGATTTAATTAGCTGTTGATGTGTATCATATAGCAACAATGTCAGACGTATGTCCTGGTTTTAATGCAAAAATAAGCGCAAAATAAGGTTTGTTAAAAATGTAAATTGCCTTCTGGAAGACAATAACTTGTTATATAATACGAACAAAGTTTATAAATCATGTAAAATACATGCTTTGGGACCAAAGTTGCACCATTTTCTGTGTTGGTCTTACACAGCTGTTAAAGAAAGCTATAGCCACTTAACCTGGGGTTAAGCTTTGGCAATAAGATGTGAGGAAGAATAATATTTGCAGTTTCTGCGAGCTTGGAAGGCATAATGGCATAGAAAACTGCAATTCTCTTCTTTCCAGTCTTTTAGAGATCTTTAAGGATGCATCATGGTTTGTATCAGTTAAAGCTGATAAATGATCTAATAGGATGTTTTGGGTATTTTCTGTAAATAACAAAAAGAAAGCTCATACATTGATTCCTTCTTTCTGAGACAGAGGTAAGCCTTCTGAAATTGTTGTGAATTTCAGTGGATTTCAGTGAATTTTCATATTAAATATTAATTTCATAACAGGAGTTTGAATTAGTCAGACTGTGCTATTTATAGCATGATATGTTTTCCATGTAGGCATGGTCAAATAATGAGACAATCAAAGGTGGCTTGTTTATACTGAAATTCAATTTTAAGCTCACATTATTTCTTAAATGAACAGTGATAATACAACTGCTGATTTTCATTTGTGTCCCTCTTTGGAGATCTTGACTAAGCTAGCCACAGGGTCTTTTATCTTTTTGTGAAGGTGAGGCATTTGATACATCATGTGGTCCTGAGCTTAAAAGAAATCCCAGTGTCAGCATGAAAGCCAGACAACAGATTTAGTGACAGATGACATGTTGGTATTTGAGAGGAATCTGAGTAACAACTTAATTCTTTTCACTGAAAGGGAAAATAGACAAAAAAGCTCAATTTGAGCAAAAGCTAGATTGATTTTTTTGGGTGGTTGAAGTTTTCCATCTACTGCATTGGATTTTTCTAACGGGGAGAGAGAGATTTCACTACCGTAAGAGCAATACAGGCTGAACAACAAAAACTGCAGTTTTTTAATAGGGCTAACTGCACGGCTAATCATCAGGTGTATAGTCAGCTTGCTTGTAGATTCAACTGATGCAAGTGAAGTAGCTGACACATGTCTGAAGTTTCATAAATGCAGTGTACTGTGTGGAAGACTGTGACATGATTCACTGCTAACTTACATTTTTATGGGGAGATCAAGGGTATTAAGACCATTTCTTTGATCACATTCATGGCTTAATAGGTGCAGAAATGAAGATCCCAACCTGTTTGTCCAAGTAATTAAAGGGACAGTGGAAGCCAGCCTTGAGACTCAAAGGATAAAATTAATTATTCATATTCATTTGTCAGAATCTCAAAGCAAGAACGATTGCCGTTTTCCTAAGTGGATATGATGGAGACAACAGGGATAAATTGTTAACTGCCTGTGTGGGCTGCAGAACCATGTAGTTTGTATAATGATTGTCATAGAGATGTAAGGCTGAGGTGGAGAAACGGAAAGCAGCAAAAGAGATAAAACAGAACATAAAATATTTTCTTGCTCTTGATCAACATTCAGTTGTTTGTCTTTGCTATAACTGTAAATAAACAGGTTTATTATCGTAATCTGTTTTTGCATCAGATTTTGGACAACAAAATTGTGAGAAGATCTTGTATCAAATGACAGTGCTGCACAAAGTTGTTTGAATCATGAAAAGTTGTTTGAATCACGAAATTGTCACATACATAGGTTTTTTCCCAAGTGGTGAGTACTTAGGTTTGAGGACTCACAGTTCGTATTCAAAGAGGTAGTTGAGATGTACAATAGGGAGAAGAAAAAGAAACCAGTATTCAAACCAGTATTCTGTAGTGAGCATTTAGCTCTTCCTTTGAATAACTGCATTATTAAATACCTTTTACAAGGGACTAATAATTTGCCCACATTGGTTTAGGCCATTTCAGAAACCTCCCTATTAGCATACCCCATGCTCTGTATACAGTTGGATGTAAAAGAATTAACCTTAACTTGTAATTCCAACCTTGTTTTCCAGTGCTGACTTTGTATGCTTATTAAAAAATCCAAGCATATTTCAATGAAGTCATTCTCATGGTGTTTAAGACAGTCTGCCTTAACTGTACTTTTTAGGCATTAAAACCTTAACAGTAGCACACAAAAATAGAAACCTATCTGGTACTATTTTTTCTTTGAGTCTTGATATATTTATAAAAATGTAATGCTAGTGTCTTAGTATGGGTGCTAGCAGGTTAGATTTAGTGTACTTGAAATATATTTTGAGCCTGTAAACAGGAGGTGCAGTCTAATGAGTTTAATCACAATCATCAAGAGGCTCTCCAAACTTATTTCTAATTGAGCCACTGGTAATGGTAGGTGCTTGATTAGCTCCTCTGACTTTGTATGAACAAAGTCCTGCCACAGATGAGTAATCCCTGGCAATGCCTATTCTGTAGTCAAGGCGGTAATTGAAGTATGATGTAGCAACAGTTGTGCTGGAAAAAATGAGCGTGGCTGGGTACTGGATGCCGTCTCGCCCTGGCATCCGGGGTAAATTTCTCTTCCTGGAGGTCCGCGCTGTTGCAGGTGTGGCTGTTGCTTCTGGGTCTAGATGTTCTAATTAAGATATTAGCAATCAAGCTTGTTTGGAAATCCTAAAATGGTATTAAATATGTGTAACAGCATCAAAATTTAGAAATTGCAGCCACGGAGAGCGTGGTACAATAGAAGCAGACCGTGCAGTGAGTGATTAGTGTCCTAGACACGTTGTTGAGGGAATCGTTTCAGGAGCTGTAGTGCACTTCTCCGCTCCGTCAGACACAAACCGTGTGGGGAGAACTACTGCTCCCGGACGAGCTTGCTGCTCTCCTCAGGCTCTTAAGCAAAGGCCCCCAGGAGCTGTGCATAAACAAGTGACCTCAGGGTTTGGTTTGAACGGATTCTATTTTCATAAAAATAATGTTTGTAAAAATCTTTTTGTATAAATAAATAGACTACAACATTAATTTTAATCAGTAAATAATGGAGGTGAAGGGGTATTTTTATTGAATACTTCTAGAAAAGAGAGTTTGTTTTCTGGTAGTGATAGGAATCACAAGGCTAAGTGTGCCCCATTGTTAAGAAAAGCTCTCTGGCTAGGACAAATAGTGGGCCTTTTTCCATTTCTACAGCAGACTAATACACAGCTTCATTTTTCTAGGTTCTTTTTTTTTTTTATGGCTTCTATCTCTATGATTGTTTTTAAGCAATCTAAAAATTATTTTGCTACAAGTAATTAAGTAAACTTATTAATATTCTGAAATTTACCTTGTGCTTGAGAATTTGCCTTTTCTGAGGTGAAAATTGATTCTAAAAAAGACCGTATGCAGTTGCCATCTTTTGCCATGGGAAAGTGATTGCTATCACTTATTTCTTGAATTATATTTAAAGTGATCTTCAGACAGTTTAGTGATTTCAGGAGTAATAAAGATAATGAAGTTTATTTGAACCGGTTTGTGATTACAGCAGATGACTTTAAATGCTTACTGCTGTTCCAACGTGCTGCCTGTGGCATTTTTATTGCAGATTTTAAAGAAGTCACCATGATTTGCTCCTAAGGACCAAATAATTCTGAATGAGAGCAAGCTAGGGAGATAAGCAGCTTTGAGAACAAGAGGGAAGTGTTTAACCTGTCGATGCTGTTGCTAGAGAGCAGCACAGCGTGGTGTGAGGATCTGTTGCCATCTCTAAAGTTCATTGCTTTGCAGGAAATGAGACCAGGATATTTGTCATTTGTTCCAAACATCAGATGGTTTTTTTAAGCATTTGACATAGTCTGGTAGATTACAGAATCTTCGGTTATCAGACATGGAAATGTCAACATGAAATGAAATACATCACTTCCTATTTTACTTAGATCATGATACCAGCAACAGGAATATTAATTACTTCTTCTATAGATGTAATTTGGAAAGGAAAATAGGAATCCAAGTATATTTTCTTTGGCACGGTCCCTTCCAGCTCAGGTGGGCCAGAGGACTCCATAAAAGGTACTTAGATTCTTTTGTGCTTTCTTCAAACAGAAATTAAGCAGAATTTAAATGTACTGAAGTCTTCATAGGTATAGATAGCAATAGGGATGATTAAAACTCCTCGTACCTAGGTGGAAACATGACTGATGAAAACTGGTTTTGTGCATCAGGCCTTTTGCTAAGAAACTGATCCCTGTGTAAATGAGTCTCAGCTAACAGGCTGTAGTGATCAGATACAATCATGTGATATGCAGTAGCTGCGGGAAATAAAAGACATGGTGATCTGTGGTACTTTGCAAGGAATATTTAGGAAATTGAGAGGGATGATCTGAAAGGAGAAACCTACCTTCAGATCCTATCTATTTACATATAAGCACATTTTAAATATAAATTCTCCTAAACCAAAGTTACAGTTCTTAAAATGGAATGCTTATTTCAAAAAATAAAATGGCATGGATCATTCTATCTGGATTTGCCGTTTTGGAGAGGAGGAAGGGAAAAGGTTATTGTTTCGACCAGCCTGAGGTGGTTGTGCTGAGGGAGAAGGTGCGGGGGTTAGCGGCACAGGCTGGTGTCATACCCCTGTTTCCCAAATTACCTATAGTGTTACCATAGAAATTGATGGCATACTATTTTATATCCAAGATGTTTTTCTTTAAAAGATAGACACAGGTTTAATTGTAAGGTCCAGCATCTACAACAGTCAGCAGGTTAATTCTGAAGACAAAATTCCGTGTTGCTTACTTTTATAGTAGCACCATCTTTCTATTCTGTTCAACATCATAGTCTTAAATGTTGTTGTCTACAAATATGCTCCTAACCATAATAGTATATAGAAAAAGAATGCAGGTTAGCAGTCGGCCAGAATGCCTCATCCTTAAATGTATCTGAATTGGATAGAACCCAAATTCTGCTGCTGCTGAGGGACTTCTGGAGTGGGCTCTGTAGGGTAGTGCTGAGTTCCCATAAAAAGGTTACTAAATCATTACTTTGCAGCTTAGTGGTATTTTAACTCAATGTATATATCTTGGCAAAAATCTAATTTATTCCATTTAATAAATGAATGCAGTTTGAAATGTGTTCCATACACCAGAGTTTGAGAAACTAATCCTGTACCTCTCTTTATTTCACATGGACTTTTTTTGCTTGGATTCTAAAGATCAATTTCTTCTGATAAACAGTATTAATTTAATAATATTCAGGAAAAATCAATCTAAAAAAAAGAAAGAGTTATTCTTACTGCTTGAATAATCCCCTCCATTTCAGTGTATCTTTATTATGCCAGTGTTCTCAGCTGGTGTTTATTCTTTCCTTTATTACAATCCATGAAAAAAAATTCAGATTCTGCTGTTACAGAATAGTAGTTAGTTTTGTCTCTGTCATTTGGATCGAATCCTCACTTGGGAAGATGAAATAAGCTTCCTGCTGCAAATTGATATGTCTTTCACCCAGTTTCTTGAAGTAATTCTGTGTGTCCTCAATATTTTTGTCCTGATAACTCTGTTCTTTCACATGTGTTTCACATGCCACCAAACCCCTTCTTTTTCACCTCCGAATGTTCTGAAGTCTTTTTTCCCTTATCTTGACTTTCACAAGCTTAAAAACTTATTTCACTTTCTTATTTTCTAGCCCTTGACTGGTATCCAGAATTAATAGTTCTTGCTTTACATTATTTTCAGAAGTTAGCTATTTCTTTGTCGTCCATCTCCATAATATATTTCTGTGGCCAGAATAATTTTTGACACTTCTGTAGCAGTACAGCAGCATTCTGCTGTTCAGGGTCTGCATACAGCTGAAATGCTCTGTCACTATGAAGGTTTTCTAGGTCGGTCTGTACACTTTCTGCTTTGTTCTCTAAGCAACTTTCAGTTTTTATCGGTCCTTTTTGTATTGCTTTTTTAGTGACCGTCTGTATTTTTGCATGCTGTCTCTTATGCTGACCTTTCCCTTGTTCTGAATGACCTCGTGTTTTCTCTCTCAAATCTGCTACTTTCAGCATTTGTGTGTTGACAGCATAACTGCAACAGTGTCAGGTGGGACTCCTCACTGGATTTGTTTTATTATCTCAGAAGTCTTTTTATAGTAGTTCTTGGGTAACGGCCATTTTTAAGTATGTTACCAAACAAACATACTAGCGTATGTGAGGAGTAATTTCAAAACCTATGCATAGGTGTACAGAGGTTTATGCCATTAACTACTTATGCGTTTGAAAGGAAGCTTAGATGTCTGTCTTTGTGGGCATGGGTCATAGCTTTGCTAGAGATGGTGGGAATCTTTGTGGTTTTTGGGAACTGACTGCTGCATGTAGCTGCTTTGGCCTGCCTAGCATTAAAGGGCTGCCTGGAAAATGATCAATACTGAGGCGTTTTGGTGTCATTCCCTTCTGACCCAGATTCTGACCATTACCAAAGGAAACCGTAGCATGTTGTAAGAAAGATAAGCCCTTCTATTTTCCTGTCCATTTTGCTACTTGGTGCAATTGCTCCAACTTAAAATCAAAAAGGATTCTGCAGAGGATTCTTTTGCTGATAGCAGTATCTACCAAGTAGTTGCTTAAGGCTTCGTTCATCCAGTTAGCATTAGTTTTCAGTATTAAACTTTTTCCCGATTACTAACAGGGTTGACAAAAGAAGAATTAATAAATATTGCTGCCATCATCTTGGAATGCTAATATGTATTATATATACATATGAATTCCGTATATTTACATCATATAAGAATTGGTAAAGTTTGGGGTTTTTTTAACAGAGGTATAGGTACTTAGATATCAAAGACATTTTGAGCAAGCAAAGCATATGTTTTCTGCCTAAGGAAGAGAGAGTGTAGAATTAAAATGCATAATCAAAGTACACCAGCTGGATTATTTCCTCTGCTGCAGTACAGTCAGTCTACAAGAGACCATGCTGAAAGTGAACACAGTGCTAGTTGTAGTGGACAAGCTATGACCATACCGTTTTAGCTACTGACCCACAAAAATTCTTGCTTTATTCATTGTTTTTCCATATACCTACATCAACGTAAAGATAAATAAGTCATTGTTCGACTGAGGTTCTACTGTTAGATTCTTTTTAGCTATTATTGACTACTTCTTACCTTCATTCATTAATTTTAGATTAGTGAAAGAAAGAGCATTAACAAATTCTAGCTCACAAGAGATTGATCAGCTTCTAGTGACAATGTGACTTATTGTTGACTTAGAAGCCAAATGCCGTGCCATTTTTGCCATGACAATTGAGGACCAGGATATTAAATTTCTTACTCTGGTTTTAAAGTCTGCAGTCAGCTAACCATTAAAACACACTAGAAACAACAAAGAAATAAACACCACTATTTTCAGATTACTTTTCTTCTGCTGCATTTTTGCATTTTCAATTTCTACAGTACTGTGCAGTTTTCATTTCAAAAGGGCCAATATAAGGGTCATGAAGGAAAGTACTATTCCAGCCTTCTAAATAGAGCTTGGCAAATGGTTTCAATTATTTGAAATAAAATCGATATCTGTGTGAGTTTTCTTATTTAAAAAGGAATCATAATTCGGTTGTGTATGCTGAAATTATTTTGTAGTCAGTAAGCTTAAAATTCAAATTTTGGTACTTGTACAGCAGGGCTCCTTTAATGCAAATCCTGCTGTTACTTGCATTTCTGTCAAGTTATTCAACAGAATATCTCTAACTTTATTTATTATCATGGGAAACTTCCAATTTTTTATTCCTTCCCCAGAGGTTTTTAAGAAATGCAATGTTACTGTGTTACTTTAGGCCAAGTAAATCTAGCTAGACTAGATTATTTTGTTGCTTTTGTTTTTAAGTGTTCATTATCTGCAACCCCCCCTTTTGATTATCATTTCATTATAATTTTAAGTTGGTAATAATTTCAAACAAATTATAAATTATTTAGTATACTGCAAGACACTATGTAATAAATTCATTCTCTTTTCCTGATTTTTTTTCTGACCCTGCTCCTTCCATTATATACGTAACGTCTGTACACCTTGCATTTTTGAATTGTTTGCGCTCTAATTCAGCTTCTGAAGCACTCTTGTCCAGGTATGCAAAATTCTACTGCCTTAAGTGTCAGTTCGGGGTAGAAGTCTCTGACACCCACAGCTTAGTATTAGGCAAAGATTTTTCAGAAACAAAATAAACTAGTACTGATGATCTGGTTTTAGATTTTACATTGTAGAATGTATTTTTGCAGATCTCGGTCTTCTTGCTTTCCAACCATAGAAGCCAAAACACTTTAAAAGAGAAGTACTTTCTCACTTTACAGATGAGTAACTGAGAAAAAGATGAGGTTTCACCGTGCCATGCTGCCTGAAGGAGGAAGGCAGTGTCTGGATTTGTACTGTTCGGTTTCCTGTCTGTCAGCCTGATGATGCTGCTGCTCACCATGCCACTCTCTGCAAAAGAGATATTTCCTATTAGTTGTCTTGACACGTAGATTGGTGGGTTTTAAACCTGTAATGCAAAAAAAAAATTCTTATGTTCACATTTACTGAAAAGATTACTTCCCAGAAGCGCTCTCGTCTGGGAAGAGAGGAAATATTTATTATCTCTCTTAAAATACATTCTATAAAATAATCCTCTTGGATCTGCTAAAAGGGTTTTCCAGGCTTTCTTTGATTTCCTTTCTCACCTATTTCAGAAAAAGAAATCTTCAGAGTTTGGTCATTTTGAGGTAGTTCTTTAGGGATGAGGCTTACACACACACACACACACACACACACACACACACATGTATGTATGTGTATATTGTCATTTCCAGTACTTAACAGTATCAACATCTATCTTTGAAGCAGATGCTTCCTTTATTGAAATAATAAAAATAATCAGCTTAATGTTTTGAATATGGAACTTAACTACTAAACTGAATTAGCTAGCAGATTTTTAAGTTCACATTTGCAAATGCACATGCCTGTAACTAGCCTTTTAGATAGGTTAACTTTTCTCCCGTCAAAAAAGGTCTTACCTGCACATTTTATGGATTTCCATGAAAGTCTGGACTTGCTCATGCCTTTTGAAAAATTAAATCTGTGGTGGGCCAAGGCACTTTTTTTATAATGTTGGTCTTCAGTATCCATCTCAAAATTCTTGTGCTTCATAAATGGGGAGTTATCTGTGAGGCAGATAATCTAAAAGAAGATGAAACAAAGCTGGAAATTATTTCAGCCACTTCCTAAGTAATACCACAAGGACGTCAGTCAGTCTTTTCATCTACTGTAAATGACACCTTCACTTCCTTGTGGTGAGCATTTAGATAGCCAAATGGATGTTACATGCTTTGCTGTAGCTGTTGTTATTCATTTCTTATTAAAGAGCGGTGGTTTAATAGAAACAAACATGCTATCCAGGGGGAAACAAATACTAGTCTGTAATACTACTTAAGAAATAGGGTAAAAAGTAAATAAATGTTATTTTATAATTTGTGGACTTGCTTCAAGAGTGTTAGTTCTATATGTGATGGTGCAGCAGTTGATCCCAAAGAGATCCCAGCATCTCCACCCACGCATGCTTCCTTACAGCAATAGCATTAGCTCACAGACACACTTAAACAGTGACATATTTTCTTATTCATATTTCCGCTTAACATGATAGCACTCAAAATCACATGAGTCTTTTACACTGTTAGAGAATCTGTATTTCTATTCAATTGGTTATGTTAATGCACAGAAACTGCTATACCTTCATTCTCTACTCTTAACTGGATTAACAGATTTTAGTTTTGATTGTGGCATAATGATGCGAATATGCTGGGCAGGCTTTGGCCCTAAAACTTTCCATTACTCCTGTAGGCAGAGACTGCTGTACTCCTGCTCTCCTGATTCCTCTTCTGTATTGAGAAATAACTTGTTTCTTTCCAAACAGAAGCGCGGGCCACATTGAGAAGAAAAGTCAAATCACAAGAGCCTGAAAACATAGGTCAAATGACATAGGAAAGGGAATATGAGGATGACATTATCGCCTAGTTATTCATTAAGTTATCTGGATGCTTCAGATGAAAGGAGTGTGTGTCATCATTTACATTATTAGGGCAGAGAGGATCACAAATTAAAATTAGGTCAGAAATAGCTAAAGGTTGTGATAACATGATTACATGGGACACAGAATAAGAAGTACAAGCAAAGTCTGTAGATATGAAATGCTAATACATCCTTCTGGATCCACAGCTATCTCAGCAGAATCACACCTCAGGAGTGGCCCGGTGTCCTTTGCTAGCCGCAGCTGCATGAGAAGCTGTTGCCATCCTCTTTAATTTGAACTGTGCGATCTGTCCTTTTGTCACTGGACCAGTATAATCAGTTCTGCAGTTATCTTTGAATTCTCTTCAGGCTCATAGAAAGCAAATCTGTACAAACATAGTGGTCATCTGCTCACCACAGTGGTTTCTTCATCCTTTCTGCTAGTATTTAAAGTAAGCCTAGTTTTCCAAAGTGTGGATGATCGGGACTCATTGGTATTGCAAAGAGTTTCATGCTTTGTCACATATCGAGTAAGTCAAGGGGGTGTATTCATAGCCCCTTGTCATGCCTCTTGAATCAGCAGCTGAACTCTCTCTGCTGCAGCGGATCATGCTGCTGGCAGCTGATGTACTTACATATATATGTATTTGTATACGTAGGTATGCATGCACATACAAACACAGGGATGGGGTTCCATTAAGATTATGTTACAGATAGTTGAGGCGCCAGAGCAATGAGGGTACAGAAACTCAGCCTTACATGTAAGATAGTTACCCAGGTACGTACTAGGACTGCGCCCTGTCCAAGCTGCATCTTTCACTGTCATGGCTTCTCTGAAGCCAGTTCCAGAATTAAGCACCCGGTTAATAATACACTTGCGACAGAACATTGAAAGCTGAGAGATGCCACTTCTGGAATGAGTGATCTCTCACATATTTTTCATCTTTCAGAGCCACAGACTAACAAAATTCCTAATAGAAATTTCAACAGGTAGGTTTTTGTATTATTTTTTTCATGGATGGCATATATTCTGTTAGTTCTTCAGCTACAGAGGCTTCTAATATGGAGAGTAATTATCTAGATGCTGCGGAGATGGATGTTAAAAATTGATTGAAGGTGATCTATGCCCTCCTCAAAGGCCACTGTAAAATGTCAGAGCCTTTTATTATTGGGTCAGTGACAAGGAAAAGAAACTTAAAGGAGTTTAGGAATGTTTTAGCGATGGAAGCTGCCGCCTTTGGTGTATCAGTTGTAGACACTGTGGAGAAAAAGGAGTGTATTTGAGGAACCTTCCAGTAAAACGTCACTGCTAAGAAGAGAAAATATATCTATTTCTACAGCTTGTTTGTTGTTCTCGGAGAGGCATAGGACTTCAGTATTCCTTTCCATGTTATTCACTTGACTTCCATCTGTTCTTGCAGAGAAGAGCTGGAAAAAAGGTCAAATAGCACCAGTAAAATCTTAAATGACAATAGCACAAGGCATAAATCTGCATTACAAATTTTACTCTCTTTTTCTGCTATCTACCAATCAAATTTTTATATGTTCCAAAGAATTGTATTTTAGCATGTTTTTTCTGAAGTCCAACACTCAATTTGCATGAGAAAGACTATATAGGTTCTTCTGTGGTTCATGTGATGATATATTATCAATGAAGGCTCTTAGCTTTACGGGCACTGCTTTTATGGTAAGTAGAGATATATTTTTACCTGTACTTACTGGGTGATGCTGTGCTAAAAAAAGGCAGAGATTCCCAAAGGACAGGTTAACACAATTGCAAAACGTTTTCATATCTCTGGCAACTTTTTTCTTTTGGCCTGTGCAATAGTTGTCTTTAGTTAATGTTTTGTTCTGAAGCAGAACTGTGAGGTGATATCATGAAGAAAGTATTAATTGGTTTAGGGTACTATGTGGTCTCAGTAGTCATCCTGCCTACTACGGATTTTCCTTTTCTCCTTACGTATCTGTCTCTCTTTCACACCTTTCTGTTCTGTAACTCTTCTGTATTCCTCCTTCCATTCTTGTCTCAGTGTTTCCCCTGTCTCTTCTTTTCACCATTTCTTGATCTTCTCCATACTAGTGTGTCCTGGTTTCAGCTGGGATAGAGTTAATTTTCTTTCTAGTAGCTGCTAGTGTTATGTTTTGGATTTAGTATGAGAAGAATGTTGATGACACACCGATGTTTTCAGTTGTTGCTAAGTCATGTTTATACCAAATCAAGGATTTTTCAGCTTCTGATGCCCAGCCAGCGAGAAGGCTGGAGGGGCACAAGGAGTTGGGAGGGGACACAGCCCAGACAGCTGACCCCAACTGGCCAACAGGGTATTCCAGACCATGGGACGTCATGCCTAGTATGTAAACTGGGGAGTTGGCCTGGGGGTGGATCACTGCTCAGGAACTAACTAGGCATCAGTCAGCAAGTGGTGAGCAATTGCATTGTGCATCACTTGTTTTGTATATTCCAATTATTTTATTATTGTTGTTATTGTTATTATTGTCATCTTATTGTTGTTATTATTTTCTTCCTTCCTTTCTATTCTATTAAACTGTTCTTATCTCACTCAGCCCATGAGTTTTACTTTTTTCCTGATTCTCTCCCCCATCCCACTGGGTGAGGAGGGGAGTGAGTGAGTGGCTGTTTGGTGCTTGGTTGCTAGCTGGGGTTAAACCATGACATAATGTCTCTATGTCTTCCCTTGACTTTCTACTCCAGAAATGTTGCTTATTCCTTCTAGATTTTTCAGATCTTGCTAGGCTACTCTGTTGGATGTCTTGCATCATGATCTTCTCGAGCTCCATCTTCAAATGCAGTAGGACTTGAGCACAGTTCCTGAAGCAGGTGTTTCCAGGATCCCATTTATCTCTCATTTCAAAATGTTCTAATTTTTAACCTGAAAAAAATTATCTGATTTTTTTGTCACTATAATGTGACATTTGCATACTTCCCCTTTTTCCCATTTTGCTGTGAATTAACTGTATACTATATCAGCTGAAGTTCCTAAGATTGTATATGCAGCCTTAATCTGGCCCACTACATGGGGAGTGAATGAACCTTATTCACTATAGTAACCTGAAATATAGAAACTGTATAATTCCATTTGCTAGTCTAGCATAAACGCAATAAACTATGCTTCCGTTTCTGTCCATCTAGATACTAGGGCAATATCATGGATGTTTGTGCATGTTACTAAGGAAAAGTAGAAATTCAGAGATAACATCAGAGCTAGCACTGTCCTTCAGCAGGCAAACCATTTCTGCATGTGTGTTTCTAATACCTAGAAAGTGGACTGCGTGTTTCCCACATATTTCATCTGTTTATAGTGTGTTTGTGGGAGAAAGACTAAGACAGTCTGCTGGCAGTTTCTGTAGTAAACTGCTGGTAGAGGTAGAGTTTGGACTGCTGTTGAGTCACACGCTATAACTCACCTGCCTTTCTGGAGGGAGGAAGTTTGTTGCCTTACAAGCAGTTTTCTGTGATAGAAACGAAACAGTTAGGAACCTTCCCAAGTGACCCTTTATGTTTTGTTAGTTGAACCGTGCTTTGTCTAGCAAAAATGGGAAAGGGATTGTATACACGCTAAATAGCTGAGAAATGTGTTCATATTAGCTACTTTTCTTTTGTTACTGCAGTTAGGAAGGGCCATATTTTGTTATTGTGCTTTCTTCTGGAGCTTTGCGATATTTTTTGTTGTTGTTAATTTAAAACAAAACCACCTGAATTAACATTCTAAAATGTATCATTACCACCCTGTCGTCGATGCTCCTGTGATCACTTGTGCCTTGGCAGTAGAACAGTGTTCAGGATGGCAAAGCAGACAGGGCTAGAGCAAAAGAATGAAGCAAGAAGAAAGTAAAGATGATAGGCACTGATGGATTGTTCTGGCTGTTAGAATGTTATGAAGGTTTTCCTCCGAAAATGTTAGTGGGCCAAGTATTTGCCCCTTTAAAGGTTAAGGATCATTGTAACTAATGTTATGACTAATACAGTCTGCAGCTCTTAGCAAAACTAAAGCTACAAAGTCGTGCCTGATGTCACAAAGAGAAGCTGTATTTAAAATGTAATTTGTGTACTGATAATTATTTCAGTTGAATTGGATGATTCTTGAGCATTTGCTCCAAAGGAAGAAATTCAGAGCTGTTGCTGACTCCTAATGCTTATTAGCATCCCTGCACACACACCTTAAATTAACTCTCTTTCCCCCAATTTCTTCTGCCTCTTACTTCTCCCTTCCTATTTTACAAAGGTCTGAGTTGCACAGATCCTCAGAAATCTGGGTTTGGGGAATTAATGAACCCTTTAAGCATCTGTCTGGGATATTCTGTGTGAAACGTATGGTGTGCAGGGAGAGACATGTGGGAAGGCAGAGACAGGAAGACAATCTCTACTCCTTTCTGCCATGCAGGTGCCTTCCTGCCGAAAGACCTGTAGACCTCCCTAACAGTAGACCTGTTAGTGGTCTACTGGAATATAGCCAGTCTGATCTTTGTCTTTCATTCTGCTTCCAGTTTAAATTGTGAGAAAGTTTCTAACAGCCTATAAACTTAGTTCATTAATTTAGGAGAATATTTCAAATTAGTATCTAATATGAATACTCAGGGCAGCTGTCTTCCTTCTTGGATGCTGATGGGGAAGAGATTCTGGAAGTTTGTATTAGACGCTGTTGCTTGGTCCTTTTATTTAGCAAGGAAATTCTCCTTTCAGTCTTATTGTAAGCTACTGAAATATTTTGCTTTTGCTTTGTGAGGAAAAATATGCCACGTCATCTTTTCTAATTCACTGAGTGGATGACTGTTTTGGAAAAAACTTCTATAAGACAGTGTGTTAAAACCAACAAAAAAAAAAGAATTTGACAACTATGAACTTAATGTTCAAGTTTCTGTGAAACAAAAGAAAGATAGATGTAAAGATACAAATGAAGCTTTGCAGGTATGTGGGATGCACAGTTCTTCCACTACTAAAAGGTGTGTACTGTCTCCCTTCTTTCACTACGTGATCAGAAATCTGAGTTTTACTAAATCTGTACAGACAAGGCACGCTGCATGAAAATAATATGCCTGATACTTCCTAGGTTGGGGTTGTTACTTGTGTAACACAATGAGTGTGGGTAGAAAGTATTCCAAGTTTTCATATACATATATGAATTTGGGTTTTTTTAAAAGCTAGGAGGAAACTGCTCTTGCTGCCAGGACAATTAATTTTCTAGTCTCAATACCTCTCTTTGCCAGAAATTATTTAGAAGTGCTTGAGAAACAAGATTAAATTACTTTGCTGTCTCTGATAAAACACAAATGACATACGCTCATAATAGGACTGTGAGAGCCATGAAAGAATCTGTTGTTGCTTCGCTTTTCCATGTGTGGCTACATAATTAAAAGATCTTCACAGAGGAAATTAAAAGCTAAATGGGGGTTTTAAATCTTAGAGAAAACCACTGACAATGTTTTTCTAATAACAGTAAGTCCCGGTTGTCAGTTTTGAAGGACAAAATTCAGTGACCTGACAGCAATCCTGTTTGAGGCTTGTAATGAAAGATCAGTCGTGTTGAACCTGCAGGGCATTTTCTTGTTTTCCTACAAAATGGTTTTCCCCCTTGAAGAATTATAAAATGTGTTTTAAAAATATGACCATTCTGACTATGTTTAAATGAAACGACTCTGATGCAGAGGTAGGTTCTAACTAGGATAAGTCTTCACTGTACAGAAGGCTGATCAAACCCAGAAAAAGTGATTGATTCTTGATGGGATAATGGAAAGGCTGTCTTGAGGATAAGCACCAATGTATCAAGTCCATTGTTCAGCTGTTGTGTTAACTGCTAAGATGAAGGAACAAGAGGTGACTATTGTTATGGAGAGAATGGAGAGCTTGACAGCATCTGAAAACTATCAGTTTAAATCCAGAGAAACATAAATCCAATACAGTTGTCTGATGCACATTCAAGCAGGAAAAGCTTGTCTGTTGGGATAAGCATGAATAGTTTTTCATGGTCCAGTTGTAACTCAGGGAAGTTTTCCTTTCAGTTTGTTTATTGGGCTTTGCTGTGCTATGAAAGGTTTATCTTTAGATAACATTACCTGTTTAGTATTCTGCACTCTGCGTATATCTAATATTTGAATTTGCTGTGTAAAAAACACTGGAGATGGTTATACTCATTCTTACCCAATGACTCATGAAAGATATTTAATGGTTTAATAGTTTTCTCAAAGTGTCAAAATATAATTCATGTGGTTATTATGGGATGCATATGTTGAAAACGTCCTCTCTGTGTATAGGACACTTCACCAACATGATTTATGTTTTAGCAATAGGTACTACTCCTGTTTTCTAGGCTAGCATTGCAGTCAGAAATCTAGCTTCCTTTTCGTATCGCTGTCATGCAGGATTAATGGATCTATAAATATTTCTGTGATAGCACATTTCTAAAATTGCTGTGCCTCACTGGTGTGGTGGGTTGACCTTGGCTGGACACCAGGTACCCACCAAAGCTGCTTTATTAGCCCCACATCTGAGCTGGCCAGGGAAGAGCAAATGGCTCGTGGCTCAAGATAAGGATGGGGAGAGATCCCTCACCAGTTACTGTCACGGGCAAAACAGGCTTAACTTGGGGAAATCAGTTGAATTTATTACCAATTAAATCAGATTAGAGTAATGAGAAAATAAAAACAAAGCTTAAAAACACTTTCCCCCCACTCCTCCCTTCTTTCAGGGCACAACTTCATTCCCAATTTTCTCTCCCTCCTCCTCACAAGCGGTGCAGGGGGAGGGGGAATGGGGATTGGGGTCAGTTCGTCACCCCTTGTCTCTGCCGCTCCTTCCTCCTCAGGGGGAGGACTCCTCACGCTCTTCCTCTGC
>JANZLQ010000022.1:26755680-26766208 GCA_026212715.1 Elanus axillaris | reverse complement strand
CTTTGTTGGACACGGGGGAACCTTCCAGCAGCTTCTCACAGGAGCCACCCTTGCAGCCCCTCCCTGCTACCAAAACCTTGCCATGCAAACCCAATAAAACTATCTAGTGTGAATTATCAGTTTTGGTATCATCACGAAAACAAATCACGAAGGTAAAATCAACTGAGGTAAAATTCAGCTGGAGTGTACCGTGGTCCATACTACTGTTTTAGGAATAGAATAGTTCCAAGTGGGGAAGACTGTAAAGATGTAGCAGCTATTATTAGCAAGACTGCCTCTAAAAAGGTGTTTATTTTAGTCTTGCATGACTCATCCTTATTCTTACATAAAAGACAAGACAAAGTGCAGTTCACTGACTTTGGCCACTAATCAAAATACTGGCAAAACCTCAAAGTGCTTTTTCTCTCTCTCTTTTTAATCTGTGTCTTGCTGCACGTTAGTGGGAAAGTAAATAATTAACCAGTTTATTATTTGTGTGACTAAGTATTATCTAGGAAGCTTTTAACTAATACAACATCTACAGTGAAAACAGTTCTGAAACTATGTAATGCTCACTGAGGTTTCTGTCATTTGCTGCTTTTTACTAGCTGTCATGGTACTTTATTAAATCATAGCTTTCGGCCACATTAGATTTCCTACAACCTTACAGATGGGCTACAGTTATGTCAAACAGAATTCTTCATCTCTTCTTGATAAATTATGTGATAACCCTGGGGTGAGACAAAAAAAGTAATAAATCCAGTTATACGTAGTTAAGTGATGGTGTTCTTTATTAACCTGAGGGCCACGGTGGGAATGCTGGATTGGTCGGCAGCTCAGAGATGCTTCCATAACAAGCAGCCTAGTACTCTTAAGTGAGAGGTTGCCCATATAGCTTTGTACACAGGTGGTACTCACTTTAAAAAGCATTAAGAGGAAAAAAGTAGAAGTGGCACAATTGCTTCAAGTCAAAACGATTGTAACTCTTCCAGTGGAAACAAAAAGTAAAAACAGGAGCAAAGAAGATAATCGATAAGCCCTGAAGTCCCATTTGGTAATTACGATTTCCCAATGGAACAATTTAATAGGACTTTGCTAATGTTTCATTTGGTGCTATGATGAATGCAGTATTCAAGACTTGAAACAAAATAAAAAATAATACAACTACTTTTCCTGCTTAGAAGGCAAATCAAGAAGTAAAAACATAAAATATATGACTTTCCCCATACTGGTTTGAAAAGTGAAAGATTGCTTCATCTTTTCCAGATGGAGGAAACTAACCTTCATTGTTTATCACAACCTGCAATCCATCCTTCCTTTCTATTTTTGGCTTTTAAAAATTTCCATTTCACCCTCTAGTTTGGGAATATATCTTTCTGGCTGAAGATAACAGACTCTGTCCTACTTATCAGTTATGCTTTGTTAGCTAGTGGCTTAACTCCTCAATGTTACGAGAAACTTTGTCCGTGATTAGAGGACAAAGTTTGAACCTAATTCTTACTTCACTCCTGTTTCCCTGATTATTTAGTTGATGTTACTGAAGTGAGTGGGATAAAGACAGTGGAAAATGTTTTGTATTTGCAATATTCCTGCCTGGTAAGAAAGATCTAGAATTTGTAAAGTCCCTCACTGCAGTGCAGAGAACTGAGCCATCCTCAATGGTAGTAGACTTTAATGGCACCAGAATAAGGCTTTAATGAAATACTCTTAGAGGTCAGAGTTCAGGCAGACTCATTCAGGTTTGTTGTCACACAAGAACATATGTCACGTGCGTAGCAGGAGTCCTATTACCAAAATAGGGCGAAGTTTTAGTTGATTTGTAACTAGTAACTTTACAATTATACTGTCATGATGGAAAACTTTAAGTTACAAATATTCAGAAAAAGTTACCCTACTCTTAAGCCTCCTTCAGGTTTGGAACGAGAGAAGTTTAAATTGCTAAGCAGCCAACCCCAAGATCCTCTCTATTTCAGAGCTATTATCTGTTTAATCTTGGTGCAGATAAGTAATAATACAGCTCTAATCTTGGCTCGGTCTCTAAAGTTTCAACATATTTGCTTTATTTATATGCAACAAGGACGTATATTTGTCTCTGCCCTAAGGTAAAGTGGTCCAAGTTTATGGGAAGGAACCCGACCTAGTGAAAGATGTCCATGCCCATGGCAGGGGGCTTGGACTAGGTGATCTGTAAAGGTCCCTTCCAACCCAAACCATTCTGTGATGCTGTGATTCTATTATAAGAATTCTTTATTTTGGAGCAATGTTGGAAACATATTAGAAGGGAAAAGAATCTAGTGCTTTGAGGAGGCTACATCATGTTTTCTAACATCTAAAACCAAAGCGACTGAATGTTTGGTTTTAGAGTTCTTGCATCCACACAACTTCCTACACATGGAAGTTCTGTCTATTCCACAGACACAGTACAACTTTCTAGAGAGTTTTTGCTATTTCCCCACATATCCTCAATTTCTGAGTAATAGTCTGTCATATGTTCTCTTCTTTTCTCTTTGAAAATAAAGCTAGCCAGGAAAATACTTATTCGAGATCTTTCTGTTATGAACACAGTACCTGAGCTTGTTAAGAGGCCTCAACAGTCTCTCTTTACAGTGACCTCCTAACCTGAAAGTCATCTTTAAGAATGATTGGGAGTCCCTGGCCTTTAGAGTGGGTTGTTTTGTTGTTATTGCAGTAAACAACTACTCCATAATCAAAGTGTAACTTCTTAAAAATTATTTGCTAATGCTAGTATGGGAAACTGACTGTGTGTGCTATAGACCTGATACAGTCATACCACTTAAAGAAAAAGAAAAAAAAAAAAAAAGGCAAGCACTAAATAATGAGACAATGAGCACTGTAAGAAGCAAACAAATTCAAATTCTTAGTCTTTCACACAGAAATTTATCACTTAGCAAGGGCATATGTCTAAAACATTGTAACAGTCTAAAGAACACTGAGAAAACAGAAAAGTGCTAAGCTAAGATGAAGTAGATACCACACAGGTAAAATGACATTATAATGGCCCATCTGTATTACAGTTTATTGTAGCAAAAAAAAATATTCACTGCTTATATACCAGAAAACAGCTAAGTATGCATTTGCTAGCTAAATTAAAGCCTGGTCTGGGATGTCTCTTTCAGATTTACAGTCTTACTTAAAGTCTCTTTTAACTCTAAAATGCAGATTGCATGGAGGAAAAAAGTAATTCTAGCCCATTAATGACTAGGAACTGCATGTCTAATGGTACCCTTGACTTTATTTCTGAAAATGTAAGTGTGCTGGGAAAGAGTGAGAGCTGATTTTGGTGGCTTTCTCTCTTTCTGAGCAGTTTGAGATGCAAGGAGTAGTAAGGAGTCAGTGTCCAGACTCTTTAGAGTAGCAGTAGTATAAATATTTTTCTCAGAAGTCAAGGAAAAATCTGGTCACAAAATGACAGGGTTAACCCTTCTTGTTCTTGCTGCAAAATCAGAATTTTGAGCAAGTAAAAGGTGAAATCTTTAAAGTCACATAATCACATTTATCTGTATCTTTAAGCTGCTGGGGGATAACTACTGAATGCCTTGGCTAATTAATCCCTTATGTTCTGAGAATACTGTAGTCATTAGCGTATAAAAGCATATTGATTTTGATTAAATTTTGAAAACTACACTTCGCACCTTCAACAGCAATCTCCATATGTCATCCCTGACCATTGTCCCTGTACGTTTAATGTTACCAGTGTGGGTGCACACATTAACACTGTGCATGGCCTGTGGTAGAAAGAGCCTTGAGCTGGCATTGAATGCACCAGCTCCGAAAACAGAAGTGACAAAAAGGTGTTGATGCGGTGCTAATTAGCCTGAGGGCAGCACCATGCTGGTATGGCTGCATTTCTTCCAAGATTCAAGCTCCTATCTCTGCATGGTGTCACGCTGCATCATTGAGATACACAGGATTGCTCCGTGCTAGCTCAGGTGCTTCTACTGCAGTATTCTCTCACGCACCGCGGGAACTGTTCTCTCTCTGTGTCCTAGACGTGTCCTCAGAACAAATTGTAATGAGGTAAAGGATGAAGTGCCCTTCAGTGTCTTAAGATCAAAAGGAGAGGAATAGGGACGTTCAGTATGGATAGAACGGTACATGGGAAGGATGCACAGGAGCATTACCACGTTAAACAGAAATTGCAGGGCTTCCCAAAGAGTCAGCTGTCAAACCCATAGCGATAGCACAAGAATTCAGGAAACCCTAAATATTTCCCCTGACCTTGATATACAAACCCAGTGAATTTTACAACTTAGTGTTGCCAGATTTGGATAAAGTCAATTTCTGGATTAAATAATGAGATTCAGTCTTTGCAGGAGCATAACATTTCCAACTCTTTCCTTCTGAGCAAGAACATTGAGAAAGAACTGCCATGTAAACGTGAGCAAAATTGCTTGAAAGCTTTCTGTTGAGATGATGCTAAAATTGGAGTCAATATGTTGTTGAGAGGACTGAATTATTTTCCCAGTCCGTTGTCCTTTTGTGTTATTTTTAGGTAGCCCTTGCCTGTTGTACCAAGATTGGCCATTTGATGGAGTAAGTAAGGGCTGTATCAGATTATAGCTGCTCTTCCCCACTTAGAAAATATTAAGGACTAATTATTGGCATATTTTGTCTGCTTTATTTATTTTTAAAATGCTGCCTCTGAACACCACCGTTTTTACTGTTCCCATGCCTATTAGCAGAGTTATTTTAGTAGATCTATACATTGTCAAATGTGCACCTACATTTTTCTCCATTTTTCTGGACAAAATGGTGCCGCTTTGGTAAGGAATGTGTTCTTACTGATAAGCATATATTATATATGTGTATGAAAGGAACTATATATTATTAACAACTGATCACTTAACTTAGATGGCATATATTTAGAATGTCTAAAAATATTTTTAATTTCAGAAGCTCTCAGGAGCTCTGGTTTTGGATCAGGAATTCCTTGCTTGCATTCTGCAGGAAGACGCTATGAAGACCGACAAACATGCAATAGTGAAATCCAGTGGCAGAGGACATTCTGCCTCTCAGATCGGGGCAATTCCATCAGTGCTGCCAGTGCAGGATTTGGCGTACACATTAGTGTGAGTGAGTAGCACACATTAAGATTACTTTTTACAGCAAGTTTCCTAGAACTGAGGCTTTCATATTACCATAGTCAGACTTTGGGATCTAAATCATGTCTTTCAAGGCTGTGGTCTAAAAAAGACCACCTGGAAATCAATTAAAAGAGTGTTAGGATACATTGAAATTGTCCCTCTACCATTGCCAGACTGACTTGTCGATGTCAGTAACTGGGACAAAACTGATTTAGGTCAAGGTATTTGGAGAGAAATCAGTTGTGATGCTAGTGCAATTTGGGCAATTAAGCAAAGAGCTAAGAGGCTGGGATAAAAAAAGCTGGCATTCAAAGAGAATCAATTCCTACCTTAAAGTCATCTAAAATGTATGCATTAGACTTGTGAGTGTACCTCTTTCTCACAGTTCTGTCTCCATGTGAGTGTATCACACAGCAAAGCCGTGTGAGGAACATGTCACTAAAGAAATCGTTATTGCTAGCTACGAAATGAAACCAGTAACTATTAGTGTGATTACTTGATGCATGTTTGGCAAAATGCAAAGTTCTTTTTCCCAGATGTATCTCTAGCCTATAAAATTCACATACAGTAGTAAATTAAAGTATTAAAAGTCTTCTGGCATAGGTGGCTGCTGGCGTGGAACAATGCACTAACATACAATAAGAATCAGCCTCCAAAGCAAGGCAGCAGCATCCATCGTGTCTCCTGGAAATGGTCCTTGGCCCACGCTGATTCCCAAATCCTTCAGTGGCTCTGGCAGGAATGCCCTTGCAGGTGCTGGCCAAACAGGATTTAGTAGCCCAGCAGGGAGTTCTGCGCTCAGGAAGGCGGCCGGGTTGCGGTGCGTATGTTGCCATCTGTATTCCTGTCAGGAGTGAGCATTTGACTGCCCTTTGCTGCTGATGATGATTTAGGATTAAGCTTTGGCACATCAAGTGTTCCCAGGAGTTGTCCCAACATCTTGGGTAGCTCTATCTCCTTTGCAGTGGGGTGCAGGTTGCTAAATACTTTAGGAGTTTGAGCTCCTAAGTCTCACTGAAGCCATCCATCTCCCTTTCAAGGGTAGTATACCGGTAACCTAGGCACAGCTTTTGACAATTATAACTTTGCGGGAAATATTGGCTCTTTCCACAGCGCCTCTAAGTTCTAAACCTTTGACATATGAACTTGGTTGACATTTAAATTCCATTCCACAACACTTAGTTACAAAGCAATTTGATTTAAATTATAAGGGATTTGCATAATATTTGGTGTTTGAATCCAAGTTTCGCTTCCTTACTTTTGGAAGCATCTAGCACTTCTGCCCTTCAGTGTATGGCAGCAGCATCTCTCTCTGTTCTTCCTTTGTTGTACATACTAAGTTCCTTTTCTGATCTTTCCTTGCTCTCTTTAAGACTTAATTCACATTCCAAAAGATTTAACAGAGAATCAAGCTTACCAAGGGTTTGCTATCTGTGAATGTTTGGGGTTGGTTTTTTTTTTTTAATTTAATGCACAGAAAATAAAAGCGGCAGGATAACAAGCCTGCAAAATTACTGTTGTTGTGAATGAGGCTGCCGTTTTCTAATTGAAAAACCCGTTATGTTCTCTCCACTTGTGCTTCGTCTCCCTCTCCTCAGTGTCTGTGTTCAGTTTTGTGGCGTGTGGATTTCAGTAACATGCTTCTGATGAGTTGCTACATTTCTACATGGTCGTATAGCTTATTCAGTGTGTTCCTAAAATGTCAGTGCGTAACAGCACTGATTCATCCAGTACACTGCACAGCTGATTTCTGTTTGTGAAGCAGGCAATGTTGTTGCTAACTTCAGGTGTTGAAAGCAAGAGGAGGGCAGGTTTGGGTTCGTTTTGACCACTAGAAGGAAAGAAGTTTTGCCAAAAAAGGTTGGACCAGATGATCCTTGAGGTCCCTTCCAGCCTGGTATTCTAAGATTCTATGCAGTGTTTCCAAAGAAGTGTTTCCAGCTTGTTTTGATACAGAATTTGACTGTGGAGCAAATGTTTCCAAAGGACAGGCTGCATCATCTCATTGCCACTGCAGGCACCCACAGACTTGG
Source organism: Elanus axillaris (assembly GCA_026212715.1). Classification (NCBI taxonomy): domain Eukaryota; kingdom Metazoa; phylum Chordata; class Aves; order Accipitriformes; family Accipitridae; genus Elanus; species Elanus axillaris. Next base: position 26,759,091 of record JANZLQ010000022.1, on the reverse strand, counting down.
AGCAATGCATAAGGCAAAACATTGCTCAACTGGTTTTGCCTTTTGCTGCAAGGATATTGCCTCAGGACTAGCGTTCTGTGTAGGCTAGGTGGAGCCGCTTGAAAGGCCAGAAAATTTCCTCGTGCTCCGTGAGTCATCAGATCATGCAAAAATAGATTTTTACTTCTATTTACAAATAAAATCAAACTTAATGAAAGGTTTGTTGGTGATTCTTATTCACTATGACAAAATGCTCTGAGGAGTCTGCTGTTATAATTCTGTGATGCTTGTTCACTAACCAAAATAAATCATTCCTTCTCAACAGAGAAGCTTTTTGCACTTATACTCTTGCTTGAGATGATAAAAAAGTCATTCTGTGCAGATAGTAAGTAAATTAGAATGTTGCTTCTTTGAAGTGGTAACAAAAAGACTTACTATGAATTGATGAAGTTGTTCTTATAAACAAGTTTGTTTACTTTAAAGGGAACTGCAAAAGTTGTCTTGTTGCTTTTGAGATTTTGTTGAGTTGATGTGTCACACGATGTATTTGTGGCTGGTGTCTATTTTACATTAGAATTATGGATATACATTCTGATATTCTTTTACAAAGTAGGATGAGGAGGATCTTTGTTGCTGTCCTTGTGAATGCCTCTGGTGAATTCTGAGACTCCTCAGCAAAAGTACATACTAGAGGATTGTCCGTTATTGTTTTTTATAATGTGTTGTGCTTCCTGATCAAACCTGTTAGAGCTTTTCACCTCCACTGATGGGGCCTTAGTGGTTGATGGTTGGTTAGGCATGTTACAGCAGATTAGTTATCTTCCCCTTTTCAAGGCTGTTGAACTGAAGCACAGGCTTAAAGGTCACAAGGTGAGTCTCAGGCAGAATTGGGATTGTAGTGCAATTCTGATGCGGTATTAAAGGAAGAATAACTTTGAAACAAAATAATGGAATTCTACCTAGTCTTCTTAAACAAAGAACCAAAATTATCAAGACTATATTGAATATAAATAGTTGCAAAGCAGTTAGAACAAACTGCATCTGCCATGCAAACAATACATTTCAGGCAAGCAAATTTGGATAGTTGAGTGTTACACTGCGTGGTTAGAGTTCCAGGAGCCATTTATCTGAGATGGAGGACCATTTCTTTCTGCAAACAAGCTGCTACAACTGGAGTGAATTTTTTTTAACTTAGCAATTCCAATTAATTCTTTCCTTACAGGTAGTGTAAAATTTGTTTGTCATTCGGTTTGGTTGGTTTTTTAAACTTAACATTTCCATGTCTTTAACTACAGTGTACTATGACTCTGTGATTGGTAGTTCTTTTGGGTTTTATTTTCAATTTCAGAAGTCTTGCATAAAGCATGCGCATTTTTTTTGGCAATTAGTAGAAAACTGCAGTATGGTTAGTGCAATTAGTAATTTTCTAAATTAGGGTGGGACACTTCTAGCATCAGGAAGGTCACAACTCGACTGATGCGCGTTTTCTACCTCTAATCTAATACAGAAAACATTTTTTCTGTGAGTTTGGTTATCCTGTGTGTGCTTAAGCATTTCTTAGGCCCAGACTTGAGTCTTCATTCACCTTCCTTCTCAGGAATAGCCGTGGCAAATTGGTCTGCAGGTGTAAACCGTTTACCAGTTCTTTTAGTCAGTAGTGCTATTGAAGTCAATAAACATAAATTTAATCAAATCAGGACTTTGTTGAATCAAAGGATGCCTTTCTCTACCAGGCAAACAGTCAAGCGATTCAATGATCTTGATCTTAGAACAGCAAACAGTGCAAAACTCAGGCCTGATGGGCTTGATGGGTCTGGTGGGTGAGAAATTATAATACCCATCCATATAGATAGTAATGTATTAATAGGTATGAAAACACAAAACCACACACCTTCCCAACATTAATTGCTGAAGACAGATATCAAGTAAAACGCACTTTACAACAAGGCGTAGTCTATGTGGTTGAAAAATGAAGCTGGAGCTGTTCCTGTTCAGGTTTCTGTTTCTGGGCGCAGTCCTGTTTGTGCTCTTCCATAAGGACAGTGAGTGTATTGCATGCCTGAATGAGGAATATTGGCTTACATTTGGTTTACCTATTTAAAGCTCTCTTATGTAGCTCTTAAGCCCTTGCAGCGTGTACCTCTGAAGAACAAAATAATTGCCTACAAGTCTCACTCTAAAGACATGAATGTTTTACTATGTTTTCTTCTAGGTTTGTATAGCAAATGCCATTACATAAATCCTAACCTAACTATTCTGTGAGTTTTAACAACATGATATATAGCCTCCAAAAAACCCTTATAAGCGATTCTAAGTTTAAGGCAGTGTAGTTAAAACTAACATGACTTAGGAAAGAATTATCTCTATATGCTTTAAGACTAGGGTTTCCTACATAAAGGGAAATACATGAGCAATACATTTTTTTATTGTTCCTAGTGCAGATACATTTTCTGGAAAGTGAATATATGTGGGAGGAGGAAATGCAGATTATCTGTACTTGATGACAACACATTCTGTCCATATATCTGTGTAATCACTGTAAAGGTATTAGCTGAAAATCATTGAAACATAGAGGCCTGGTCAGTTTAAGTTACATGTATAATGTTTAATTTTAAATTGTGTCTCCTGACTAATATGTGCTTATCTAATGAAAAAAGAATATTCGGCTGCATTATTATTACTTATAAAGAGATCTGTATTTGATCCATAGTTTAGAATTCTCTGCCTAATGGCCTTTAATGTAGGTATGCTCAATTTTAAAAAAGAAGGGCTCAGCCTGCTATCTTCTACCTCTTGTAAATACTTACCAAGTCGTTCATTCAGAATTCAAATAAAGATCCATTGTCTTCTCAGTGCTTGCGTAATACTGCTGATTTTAAAAAAGAAGGTATTTTTATGGTTGAACATAGCCTCATGTTTTTATAAAGTGTTAAGCTGGGAATTGTTTAATTGGGGTCTGAAGCATTTAATCACTTCAAAGGTCAGAGTGTGGCAAATGAGTGTTGTTCCCTGGGTGTAACTGCATGAGCACTTGTAGCAGTAATGCTGGCTCCAGCTTCCTCTGCTCCTCATTCCCGTCCCCACGCACCACCCGGCTGCAGAGGTGAAGCTGTTTGTGAAGCCGCTGGGTGAGCTAGCTCCAGGAGTAGGCCTGGCTTAGAAATGCAGTCTCTCCATAAATGGATCCCGGTCTTCACGCTGCCCTGCAGAGAGCTGTCCCAGAGAGCCGAGGGATGCAGCAGGTATGTGGTAATACAGTGCTGCCAAAAGGATGCTCGTCCACAACTTGCCAGCCAAACAGACCACTGTTCCCCCCCGTGCTGCCCATCGCTGGCCCAGCAGCCAGATCACACCGACAATTCGTGAAACCGTGCGGCGTTAACCATTTCGCTTAAATGATCCAGATTAAAATTATCCTCCGTTTTCTTTTTT
>JANZLQ010000022.1:26743792-26755580 GCA_026212715.1 Elanus axillaris | reverse complement strand
AAATGATCCATATTAAAATTCTCCGCCTTTTTCTTTTTTTTTTTTTTTCCTCTGGAGTCAGTTTATCAGAAGGGCCTCACAAAGCATTAGTAACTCTGCTGAGAAAATGGCAAACTTGTATGGGGGTCAGTGGTCAGCAGAGGGGAGTAGAGGGACAAGAGTCTGTTAAACTTGCTTTTCCACTGCAGAACCACTGCTTGAATGGGCAGCTTGGGTTGCATTTATTTTTTTTACATGAAAAAACCAGTTTTCTCAGACCTCAGAACAAATACCAGCAGAGGTGGATGAGTATGGGTATGTCAGAGAAATGAGGTGAAAGCAGCTCTGGTTGCAGTGGTTAAATCAGTTTTAGACGTTCATGAATGCCTTCATCTGTGAAGGGCAGATATGCTAGAGATGTTTCATTAGTATATGGGTGAGATCTAGTTTGCTATTTCTGGTACCGGCTGTGTACCATATTTTGTAGGCTATAATAGCATCTGAGAACAAATTAAATGGAAGAGGCATGTTCATGAATGTTAAGATACTCTCTGTTGCACTTCAAACTTCATTTTAATTTTACTGAATTTAAATTAGAAGGTTTTTTTTAAAAAGCATTGGAATTTGAAAAAAAAAAAATAGTTACCAGCTTATCTTCACTGAGTTTATTTTAAGGAAAAAAAGAAGCAAACATACCAGAAAGTGGATAAACTATCAGGTACTAAGGGAACTCAGATATACAAAAGAAGTACATGCTGAAAAGACAAAAGGGGTAGCAAATAAAGATAATGCCAGCAAAACTAGGGCAAGGGATGAGGTGAATGCCAACGCCAACCTCTGTGATTAAATTAGGCCACCCTTCTCCTAAGGATCTCTGTGAATGAGGCAGATGCCGTACTTGGCTCTGGCATGTTCCTGAGGTAGCAGGACAGGAGGAGGCAAGAGGAGAAAGATTTGGGAGAGGATGGAGATGAAGTCGTAAACTGTGCCCAGACTCGCTTCCTAGCTACGGTCCAAGGCGTACCCAGCCTCTACCTGCGGACCGTTAAAGCTTGTTCCCAGGTGCAAACCTCCTGGCTGATAACTCCTCAGAGTGTGCAGAAACAGAGAACTGGCCAGAGACCGCCCAGACAACTGCTGCACCTCTTTTGTTCATTTTTCACATTCCCGGACCGCTAAATATTCAGTGACTAGAAGTCACATTCTTTAAAATAAGTTAAAATGTCAAGTGTAGATCACAACCTCATAGTGCCTTGTATCAATATATACCAGTTAGGCGTTCTATTCTGAAGATTCCTCAGAAATGGAAACCTTTTCAGGTGTGTATATGAGAGAGCAAAACAGATGTGCACAATTCACTTGATTTTTTCCTAAGAGAAGTTACAATGTGAAAAACTGCCACCTCTTGCACCTGAAAGCCATTGGACAAATTCATCCTAAGTGTAATTTAATTGATTGCGGTACACTGCAGTTCAATCAACTGCAATAAAGTTAATTGAACCTCTCCGAAGAAATGTGACTTAAACCAGATGATTCAAAATAGTAACAGGGACTGATTAATGGAGACAATTATTTTTAATAGGAATGGGTCCGAGTAATTGAGTGATGTTTAAATGTTCTAAGGTTAATGTTATAAGTTAGTCTCATGAGGAGGACAGTAGTACTTTCAACAGCTTTCAGATTAGATACAGGTAGGCAAAATGCAAGGGTTTCGATTAAAATGCTAGTTTAACATGGTTCCACCTTTTAAAAACCATGGCATGGGTAAGAGAGAATCGGCAACCTTCAACTCTTCAGCTCTGCTGCTTTTCTTATAGTTTGTGCTGTCAACTTTGACCCCAAACTTAGGCATTGAGTTCTGTACAGAAGCAAGGCTGTGGTTTGTGTTACTTGGCAAAGTTTTTAATGGGACAAAATAAGATGTTATTGAGAAACCATTTTGATATGTTATTCCCTTGCTTATTTTTTCTAGTAAGGCTGGATAATTACTGAGCACCCTTAATTAAAGGAAGCTGGCAATAAGGGAAGTTCCATTAAAGTATCCAGTGTGTTTTCTTGTTATGCTGTGTTTGTGTGCGTATGTATGTATGCAGCCACTTAAGCAAAATTCACAACTTGACCCTTGTGGGAAAAGGTCGGGGCTTTTATGATTTTTAACCAACATTAGGGTCAAATATTTAGCTGCTGAACTTCAAGTCCCAAACACTTCCCACTAGCCAGGTGCGAGTAACTCAGATACTCAAAAATGTCAGTGCTCCAGGTCAACAACTGTGTGGAAGGGGTAGTGCAGCTATTCATTCCCTGCTTGCATCTAGTAGTTTTTTAGAAGAAAGTAAATTCTGTGTTTCTCTTGAGAGAGGTTAAACACTGATGTGGGTGCATGGTAGATTAGGTGAAATCCAGGTAAACATATGACCATCTTTATAAGCCAGTTTGACTGAAGTTAGACATACTAAAACCAAACCAAAACAAAAAAAAAAACCAAAAAAGGCTTTGAAGTGGTGGACAGTTGTTGTGCTCCCTTTGGGTTTTTGACTCTCTGTCATAATAGGTTATTAAAATGCTTATTTAGCTGAGACAGGATGTTTCTCCCTCCTGATATGTTTGGGGAATGCACGGAGAGTAGGGGGAAAACAGCTATTTAGGCTATTGGCAGTTTGGCATGGGACGAAAAGGTTTATTATAAACTAGTCACACCTAGGGTGGAAATCGGGAATTAAAAGGTTCTTTTCAGAGGTTCTGGGCCTAACAGGAGCAACAGGGACAAAAATTCTAAGAAGTTCCACAATGGAGCTTGGCTAAACGTTAAGAAACAAATATGTGATGCAGTTGCCATGACAACAAAGGAGTCTGGAGTTTATGATCTGAGGTGCCTCTTCATTCCAAGGCTTCTATCAGAAATAGACGTTCCTAAGTGCAGCTGAAGATTTGCAGTACTGGTGCTACTCCAGGGATGAAGCTAAAGCCTTCCTCGGCAGCCTGGCTCAGCTGTCTCTAGGCAGAGACCAAATTCATGCCGCAGGTCAGAAGACGACAGTTTTGCCGCTGCTAAATCTGTTGAAGGAAAAGTCTGCTGCCTGGCTGGAGCAGCCCTGCAGATCCCGGGCTTCACCAGGGAGCCTGGGCTTCCGCCTGTCCTACTAGCCTTGCTGGGAGCAAGCGCTAGGCGGTACGCCTCCCCTTGCCGTGGGAGCTGCAAGAGGAAAGGCACAATATTCCTCCGTAAGCAAATAGGGGGAAGTGTGGTGACAGGATGAAATACAAAACCTCAAGACATAGTATCCCCATAGGGTGTTTTCCTTTAGACATCTTACATCTTGTTTGTTTACTCTAATAGTTGAGCTTATGCAAGAAATTGGTACTGTGGCAACGCTACTAATGATTTTGATGCTTTTCCTGTCATTCACGTGTAGGTCTTTTTCTGAAAGCTTTATGATATTTCTTCTTTTGAAGAAACTACATAGAATCACAGAGTTGTTGAGGTGGGAAGTCACCTCTGGTGATCACCTAGTCCAGTTCCCTGCTCACTGGCTTCATCTTCTTTACAGCCTCCCATGCATTAAGGCCACCCATCCAGGCAAGCCTACGAGCAAGTGGATTACTATTAAAAAACTTACTAATGCAAAATTTCAGCTGGAGTTCCTGCATGCTTGTATCCCTGGTTCTGTGAAGCTGCTTTTTTTTTTTTTTTTTAATAATGCCTTTTAGGTCAACAGAGTGCATGAATTCTCTGAAGCGTCTTTTACACTAAATTAGATTAAATGGGATATGCTCAAATACTAATAACAGTCAGAGATGTTTGTGTTGGATGTTTGTGTTGGAAGGTAAACTAACTTCTTACTTGTATTAGGAAGTTTTCGGGAATTTTCCAGAGACTGTTCAAGGCCTCTTTCACGACCTGTTCAAATAAATGAATAGTTGAGGGCCAGTGGACTGAAGCCATCTTCTTTTGTCTGTACTAAACTTTTATGGTATGTTGTGAATAACTGGGTTTACAGATACAAATTCATACATTAATTTCCATTATGGTACTCATTTATATATTATATTATTACTTTCTATTTTAATCTGAGACACAGATTAAACTCATGTGCCAGCTTTTTGAGACAATGAATCTTGAAATTGTGTGTGGTTAAATGCATTTTATAAGTACGTGAATATCATATTAAGCCAAAACATCTTTTGGATTTGGAACTTTTTGACTTGCCTCCTCATTTGGATATCCAAACTTATCACCAAACGTATTCATTCAGTCCTTTCCTGTAATACTCAAGGGAAAGGTATGCTACCAACAGGATTTGTTAAAATTTGCTTTGCACAGAAACCTTTCTAGGTGGACTGTCTACCTTTGTACTGTTCATGAGCCTGTTGATGATGCTGGATTCCAACAGAAGGCAAGCACTGGTGAAAGCATTCAGCATTTGGAATGAATTTAGGGGGTTTAACATAAAGCAAATAACAGGATGTTTGACACTAAATATACTTGCAGAGTGCAAATTTTGGTCTAAGTTTGTGCTAGATACTGCTCCAGCTCATCATAAAGAGTTTAAGGCCAGCACAGCCATAGGCACCATGACCAGCTGCTGGTTTTTAGTGACTGCGGCAGTCTGGCAGCTGACCCCTGGGTTAGCAGTACGGATATAACGAGTGGATGAATAACTTGCCAAAGATTGTCTAGGTCCCTGTATCTTTCTTTGTCTCACATTTTAGTCTAACGGGTTTGTGACATGCTTAGACAGTGTTGTGTGCACAACTGTGTGTTACTTGAAATGCAAAAGTATAATTTGAGCCTACACAATTACTTGTGTGCTATTTATTGTGCTAGTACAAACTGTAATTAGCGTGTGTTAAGTGTTTACAAAAAATGGTGGATTTTATAAAAAGTCTGTAGGCAGGGCTTTGTAAGTGTGTGTAACAGGTTTGGAGTTTTGTTGTTTTTTCAAGTAGTTCAATGGCTGGGAAGAGCTTGTGAGAAGCTTATTTTGACAGCATGTGCGTTCACAACTGCAAGGTAAATTTATTCACTATTGCATCGGTGGTCATTCAGAGCAGAATGAATTGAGTTTTGTCTACTTAATTACTGTTGAAAACAACTGACTGCATTTTCCACTGAGAGAATGTTTAGGTAACGGAAGGATTAGGATGATGCATTGAAGAAATGAAGATTTAATTTTTTTTATTAATAGAATGAACCTTGCAGAGGTCTCTTTCTCTGTAGTGTTTTTTCTTTTGCACCATCCTATGGGAAGGCTGTTCTGGTGAATATGTTTCAGCTCATGCAGCTGCTATCCTACAGTGTGCAGGTTTTATTTTATTTTATTTTATTTTATTTTCAACCCATCCCATAGTTACACATTTCAGAAAAAATTCTTTTATGCAGCCTGTCCCAATATCCATAAAATTTACCCCAGCATCTCTAGAACACTATTAATGCACTCTTTAAAAAAAAAAAAATCCACATTTTTAAATAATAGCATGTGTTCTTTCCTGTCCTAAATCTGCCCGTGTAAGTAACCTAAATGCATGTATTTACATGGTGAAGAGTCTGCTTGCAATCAAATATTGCCTGCTGGTGGGGTGTGGCAAAAGAATAGGGACCCACCCAAGTGTAACTGTAAAGAATAATACAGTCTTTCATTTTCTTTAAGATATGGAAGTATGCATTTATTTAGGGGGCAGAGGGGTAAGTTTAATCTTCAGAAAACAAATTTCCAGTTAATTCTATCTCTAACCTTGCTTCTAAAGGAAATATCAGGTTCTCTGTAGGCAGTATAGTGATCATTTAGTGGTGTGTGAATGTAACTATACATGAAACAACCAATTTACAATTTTCTATGCCTCTCAGCAGCATCTGTGTAGCTACACCAACTTGCATCTTGCCATAGTCCTCTCTCTTACTGCATCATATTTAAGCTCTTTGCTGCCTTTGAGATTACCTAAAACGTCTTTGTAAAAATAAATAGACCAGGAGAGAAGATACCTGCTTCCTCTCCTTTGTGTCCTTGGTGATCAGCTCGTGTGAAATACTGCTTCTGCCTTCCTCCTTTGCTCCTGGCTTCGTGCCTTGTGTTATGGTACCCTTTCCAGCCGGAGTACATCTCTTGAAATCACCCATGAAATGACTTTTCTGCCTTCCATTCGTATTCACTGTAAACCAATTTCTACCGTATCCTATCCTTTTCTAAACTTCTTCCATTTCATAAGCTGCTGTCATGCTCAGTCCTGTGCGCCTGTCTCTGATGTTATCAGGATTATAAGGTTGCCTGAACATGAGCATTTTTTTCTTGTAAAGTTCAGGAGAAATTTATTGGTGTCATGGGTGTTCATATATCATCTTTTGTGTGGAGGGCTCTTTCATGTAGGGTATATTTCACACAGGGAAAAAAATTGATTATCTGATTGATATTATGCTCTGGGAGACCACATCATGATTTATTCTTGAATAAAGTTTCATGATTTTTATTGGGTTTTGTGGCGTTTAGATGTTGCTATGTATAAGTGCACAGTACAATAAAGTCAGAGGAGTGGACCTCAATATTAACGATAGTGAAATTTATGACTGTCGGTTGTCTTTGCCACTGGTTTACTCCATATTTTTGAGTCACCTCTTGAGAGAATGGCCATGTTGGAGAGAAGACTTTTCATTGTTGTTGTTTAAAGCTCTTTCTACAAGAGAGATGTCGTTGGTGATCACAGTTGCTGGTTTGGAGCAGGTGTGAGTCCTGGCACACTGAATGCAAGCCCCAAAGCACTTTCAGTCTTCCGAGAGGGTATTGGAGGGAGCAGAGAGGTTTCTGCTGTGGTCACAGTGGTGGGGGTGGAGAGGAGTCACACCACATGCTGCTTTTTGTCTCGGAGACCTGAATGTTTCATGCTCAAGGGTATTGCATTGCTGTAGGGAGCGGTGAAATGACAGCTACGTGAATAACTGATGCCACCAGCTAGGAGAAAGGAACGAAACGTGTTAACTATGCAGAGGTGATGGCAAGTATTGTTTGCTGTCGTGTATGAATATTTAGTGTCTCAAATGTACCCAGAAGTGTCTGGATTAACAGCTGCGTGTACCTCCAATTATAACTGCAAAACGGCCCATCCGTATCTCCCTTAAATACTGACCAACACATGAGCTTTGCTTTGCTTGCATTTCTTTGGTGTTAGCTGTGTCCAGCTGTAAGGTGAATAGTAATAGTGCAATCACTTGGGGCGAAGGCTGGGTATCACTGTCTCTCATCTGCTCTCCTTGACTCTGTTCAGTGTCGTTCGACCCTTTTCACCGAGTGGTTCGCACAGGGTTGTGTTACTTGAGGTACATGAAAAATGGTGGTATAAACTGATAATACTTCAAAACATTGAAATGCAATGCATTGCACATTGCTAGCAAATTCTTTTATCTGGAAAAATTGTCCACTATGAATTTTTCTCATTTCTGTCTCCAGCTTGCTCTTAAGTCACAATTTTCCTGCCTTGTAACATTGTACTGCTCCAAAAAAACCTGTGTACGTTGGTTATGCAAGGTGGAAAAACTACTGAGACACATAGTTGAAAAATCTTGACATTCACAAAAGTCTTCTTCCTTTTAAACTTTTCAAGAACATTTCATACATACCCCAAAAGTAAATTCAGCTTGAGATAGCTCTGGCTTGCAGTTTAGGCTATTTTTTAAAGACATTGGGTCTATGAGATTGTGTTATTTCATAAATTATTTCTCCAATTCTCTCAAACTAACTTCCATCCCACTGCCGAGTTTTATCCAAATGATAATAAAGTATGAATTTCAAAAACATAAAGTTCTGAGGCTTTTCCAAAGAGTCAGAAATGGATAGAGGAGAGTTACTGAAACTGTTGGCTGTCCCAAGGGACAGTTTTCCTTGCATTTGGCTTGTTGGATGACCAATTGCCATTGATTAGCACGGAACCAGCCACAGCCCATATCTATTTCTATTATTTTCAGCTATTTATGAAGGACATGGGAAAGAAAGTTCTGTGCAGGAAAGTTTTGGGCAAGAGTCCCAAACTGTTTTCTGAAAGATTACAAAAAATATGCTGAAAGACCGAGTTGAAGAAGAGGGAGAGATGCAAATTTTGTGCCTGCAAACCAACTTTGCTAGTTTGACTGTGTGTAGAACATCTTTCTAAACACTTTGCCACTAAAAGCAAAAAGATTTTTTTAATGTTTCAAAGAATGCGATCACATTTAATACCAAGTACCCGTGCTATGATTAAATGAATTGGAACAGGTGAAATTGATACCTATTTTACTGATTATAACAATTTACCTTCTTCAGCTTGTTTACAAAGCTTAGATGAGATGCAGGAGTCATCTTCCCAGTGCCAAAGCTTGAAGTGGAAGCAGTCTCATCAGATTATTCACACCTGAAAAAGTTTTGCTGAATAATATCAAACTAAAACTATCAAGCAAACCTGCTAGAACTCTGGTGTCTTACTGTTTAAAGACCATTTCTACAGTAATTTGGCTTATATATAAAATAGAAGAAGGTTAAAAGAAATAGGGAATCTGTCACTGAAATCCTTGTTCTATATAAGCTATTGATAATTCTGACGTTATTGCTTTGTAGTCATGCTAGTTTTACCCACTGAGGTGCTAAAGATAGTGAAGATGAGGTACTGCTCTGCTGATTTCATGATTCTTTTGTTATCGAGTATTTCTGTAAACTCTTTGAGCTAATCTTCAGATCTCCTATCAATTTTTTTTTCTTTCAATATAAATCTTCTTGGTACCAGGTTTGGTAACTGTGCCTTTCAAACAAAGCTGCTATAAACAGTCATTTACAGGTTCTGTTTCTGAGGCAGCTTTAAAAAATGTGTCGTATATATTTGCTCTTGCTCTAAATGTTAAATATCATTGCACATAACGATGCGAACAGATGGTATGCTGCATAAACTGTTTTATCATTTTACACATTTATCACTTCACACTAGTGAAGTGTACATGTGTTTGATTAATATTAATTTTTGATTTTTTTGATTTTGATTCTCTGGTTTTTGACAGCATTAGAGGTCATGTTGTAATCCGTACTGGCTTCCAACCTTAAAATTTAATCCTAGTAAAGCTAGAGTGGATGTATTCTGTAGTTCTTAATTACATGAACTTTTTCACTGTGGAAAAGAGTTACCTGGTTGAGGTTTTAATACTGGAAGGATTTCAGAAGTAAATGGATAACTCCGTTAAAATGTTTTAGACAGATTAAATTTAGATGCCATTGGTCCAGCTAAATAAATACCACATCTTGGAATTCAACACCAGATGCTAAGAAGGTGTAAAATAAAACAAACCAGCAACGGTTCTATTCAAATCAATATTCTTTTATAACCTCCACCAACGGAATGAGAGGACTTCGTATTTGCCTGCTCAACAGGTCTGGATGTTCAGCATGTGTTACACCTACGTCACTGTACATGAAACTAAAAAAAGCTTCTCAGAAAGCATCTCAAGCTTATAGACAAAGCACACAGACCATACTTTGAGACTTCTGACTGCAGCATTTTATTAAAAGTATGGTTTACCAAGGTGTTATTTCATCATAATGCATTTTGTCTCAGCTAAAGCCTGAACAAAGGCAAGATTTTCCTTTGATAAAATGGATGGAAAAACAATTTCAAGTTGGAGTGGTCTGCTTGTGCTTGTTGTTCTGCTAAATGGCAGTAATATTTAATGAGATATTTTGCTCTAAACTGTAAATTCTTTAGAGTGTGAGATGCCCAGCCTGTCAGAATAAATAGAGGAGGCTAAAAACACTTGCTCTGAAGATGACTGTTCATTTTGGAAGGCACTGAGTGATCCCAGTGAAATATAACTGAGTCAACTGAATTTTGGATAGAGATCAACTTCCCAGCATGTATTCTGGCAGCATGTCTTCTGCGCTGATTCCATTCCTCAATATCTTTTATGTTCAAATAGCACGTGCAACGCTTCAGTCTTACATGCTACTATCATTCAGATTTCAGATAATTTTCAGTAGCTTCTTACAGATGGAATGAATAAACAAATTACTTTTATCCATGCTTATTTACAGTTGTTATGCCTATGCTTTCTTCTTTGTCTATTAATTAATACTATGGAAAGATGTATAGAGCAAAAAATGATGATGTTACACTAGGAATTACCCAGAGAGTATGTGTTTTAAAGTTTAATGTTGCAGTGCAGTTTAAAGTTTAATTGGCATGACCACAATAGCTGGTCAGAGCTTCATATAGTTAACTCATCTTTTTCCACAAAGACCCTTCTGGGCCCTGTTGCCTTTGCTTACAGGACATTAGATCCTTCCAGAGTCTTGCAGAAGGAAAATGCTGGGAAATGAGGAGAGTGCGTATAATAAAGGAACGTCTCTTGAACATGAGAGTTTACTTCAGGAGTGAAAATCTTTGTTCCCGGATGATCTGAAAAGAAAAGCTTCTTACTATCTCGTTTTTTATGTTAGAGAGCATAAAATGCATAAAAACATTTGTGGATAATAGTCGTGAAAAATGACTATCATTTAAGAAAATATTTTTAGTGTATGAAATGCAGTTGTAGCACACTAATTGTTGGAAATAAAATATGTAAAGGGAAAGATTTGGTTGAAGTCGTTAACTTTTTTTTTAACTGGTAATTAGAAGGAAATTAGTTGCATATTTCATGAAGAGCTAGCTTTGTTTTCCTGTTATCGTATCAGATATGCACTGTTTCTTAAATATGTATTTTTATTAAAAGACAATAATTAGAAAATCTGTATCTTCCTGTTCTTCCCACCTTCTCTTTTTAAAACTGAAAGAACAGGAGTTTTCTGCATTTTGATCTAAAAGAATATTTTCTTTCTTTGCAGGTTAATAATGAGAATGTAGTGAAAGTTGGCCACAGGCAGGTGGTGAACATGATTCGACAAGGGGGCAATCACCTAGTTCTTAAGGTTGTCACAGTAACCAGGAATCTTGATCCAGATGACACAGCTAGAAAGAAAGGTACCTTTTTCTCTTTTCCTAATGGAGTCCTTTGGGTCGTGCTCCACAGAAAACAGAGTATGGACACGAAATTACTGTTTTACAAATTCTGCTTTGTAGACTTCATGTTTAAAATGTGATGTACCCATCTCTTATTTAATTGAGAGTAATTTAATTCTGTTGACTTAGGCATTAATATGTGACAAAAAAGGGTAATATTCTCTTGTCATGCTTGCCGTGTATTTCATTTTTATGAATCTTTATACATCTATGTGTTTGAAGATCTTGTAGTAAAATTTCTTGCTATAGTGAGAGAGAAAAATCCCAAAGAACAGATTATCTTTTAGCAATTAATTCCAAACGTACTTGAGATGAGGTTAGTTTGACTTTTCATGAAATCACTGAGAACTTAGAATTTTGCAAAACACATAATTTAGAAAGGACCTCTGTAAGAATAAGAAAAATATGCAATATGTTTAGACTGATGTTCTGGTAGAAAAAAAAGCATGTTTTAATGGGAAAATTCCTCTAGATGAATTCAAAGTAGAGGGGTTGTTCGAGCCAGGGAAAATCCATCCTCCTCCCGTAACTAGAAAATAAGTGCAGCTGCTTTTTGTGCCACTTTGCTGCTAGCGAGAAAGCAGCTACTCCAAGAGAGGTTAGTATGGTACCATGTACCACAAAGACTTTGGGAAAGAATTGTTTGGGTACAAACAGGACAAGGCTTTTCCCCAGCCTAAGGGGTTTTTTAATATATTAATTTTAATGGAGATTATGGCTTAACCTGTATCATAAGATTAGGCTACTCCTTTAAGAATTTCTATGTGTTTCCCACCTAACTACCCAAAGAAACACCACCAAAACTTCCCCC
>JANZLQ010000022.1:26683446-26743780 GCA_026212715.1 Elanus axillaris | reverse complement strand
AAAAGACACAAAAAAAGGATTTTGCACTATTACCTTCACCTTAGATACCCCTGAGTTTGCTCAGGTGACAGCTACTCTGGGAAGTCATTAGGCCCTCATAATTATAATTAAGCAGAAAAGATTGCTGCTGCTAACTAGTGTTCTATAGAGCAGCTTCACATTTTTGAAAACTCCTGTTCCTCCCACCAGTTTCTTGAATCGACACTCACAACCGCCTTGCTCTTCGACACAAGAGCAGGCTGGAAGCTGGCACCCGAGGGCTCCCTCTTTGTCCATGAGTAAAACTTTCTCTCCACGCTGTGAGGGTTTTTGACATCTACTGCTTGTTAAAAAAAAAAAAAAAAAAGCACCTCTGGGGGGATAAAGGCTATATTAAGGTAAATCATGTCCAAACATGGTCCTGCATTGTTTTTAGCGTGATAGAATTACTATTCACACATTTTAAACAAATCTTTCACCTCTGCCTTTTGGCCTTAAATGAAAGTGCTGTTGCGTACAACCCAAAGGGAAGCTGCTTCTATAAAAACAAACTCGGTTCTTTTTCAGAGCCTTCTACTGATAACGCATCATTTGCCAAAAACTTTCCTTTTTGAATCTTGTCCCGTTTTGATGCAAGTTGGTAGCCTTTCTTGTTACCTGGCAATTGCCATTGTATCTTGGGAATTGTGTGGAAGGATTTTCTTGCCATCAGTTTCCTTTATGGTGAGGCCAGTGTCAGATACCCAGCCTCATTTAACAATGCAGTATTTTGTGCAGTTTCCCTCGTGGATTTGTTGTCGCTTCTCTTGTTGGGCAAGGGCCGACTGGAGTTCATAGGTGCGGTACTTACGCAGCCTTGTATCTGGCACTGAACCTAAGCTGTATTTTTGCTTTCTCGCGACATACTGTCATTCAAGCCTCTGTAAGAAGATGATGGAGCTTAACAGGGAAAGGATGGCGCTGACATAGTGGATATAGGTGATACAGGAAGAACGTTGCCTACTTCTTCCCTCCGTCACTCTTTCTCGCCCTCAAACTGCTTTGCCATCTCTTGTCAAAATGGTGTAGCCTGATGTACAGTATTGACCAAACATTTAAGAATCCTTAATTTTTCCTGATGTCCCAGAGCCATTTCTGTTTACTGGAAATCTCCAACTTTCCTACCAACATTGGCATAATCTTTCTGCATGTTACGCTCCTTGCTGACCACCAGAAACTTTTGTTATCAGGATGCTAAAACACATGCTGGGTTTTAGTTTCTGTGCTAGATGATTGCCTTGATATTTTAAGACCTTATTTGTTGTGAGGATCACCTGTTTTCCCTAGTCTCGCCGTAACTATTAAGATAAATTTGAATCTTCTTTCTTGTATTTCTCAGATTTAACAGTTTCTTCAAAGATGAAATTAAGCTGGCAGAGATTGGCTGGTCTCCAGGAGATTTTTAGCTCTCTACCTTTCTTAGAAGGAGGGGCATAATTGCTGTGAGGCACTTTCTCTAGAAAGGCTTTCCTACTGAAAAACAGAAGTGCACAGTTATTTAGCTTTAAATGTTTCTATGTATCCTGTTACATAAAAGCTTCCTGCTGTGTCAAACAACCTATGCTAAAAGTAGAAACGGTATAGAAATTCAGTACATGAAAAGCATCTCAGGGATTTTTCCTCCACATGTATGTATTTATTATTATCTTATTTAATGCAGCATCCTATTTTAAATAAATGTGAAACTGTGTATGTGAATATAGTGGTTTAGAGATGTGTATTTACTTACACTGTATATCCTTCTGTTTAATGCAAAGCCCCACCACCTCCTAAGCGAGCTCCAACCACTGCACTGACCTTGCGGTCTAAGTCAATGACCTCAGAGCTTGAAGAACTTGGTAAGAAAGTGTTTTTTGACAAGCATGCTAGCATAATAGAAATGTAAAAAAAAAATATATATATATATGTATATATGTTAAATTGGTTAAAAGGAACTGCATTGTGTACAGTATGTAGAACAGAAAAGGTTTTAAGAATGCTGCATCTTTGGAGAGTTCAAATATGCATGATTCGCATGGATAATTTTTGTTTAAACTTGTGCCTTTACTGCTGTGCAAGAGAATGTTGATACATTTTATGCATCATCAAAGTTTGGCACACCTACTAAAAAGTAATGCCGTTATCATATTTTGTTAGCTTTGCTTTCTAAATTTTCAGTTCATCTAATATTGTTTTATTTTAAATTTCTGTGGCCTCTCATTAGTGGATAAAGGTAAGCTGCCAGAAGCTGTTGTTAAAAAGCTGACAGTGTTAAAGCAGCTTCAACTGCAACTTGTTTTCATTAGACTCTGATCTAAAAAAGTGCATATTATGATATCACTTTGACTTTTGTGCATGATATAAACTTAATTCTTCTCACTATTGGTAATAAAACTGTATTGAGCATTCAGTCTTTCATTTGCTAATTTAAAGAAATGTGATTGTAGATTTCTTTGCTTGATCATCCACATTCTAGATATACATAATTCTTTGGGAATTTTGTTTTATTTTCTAGAAGTGAGGAAGGTAATAGTTTTTTTTCTTCCTGCTTTTAAACTGTTAGGTCATTAAAAAGTAGAATTTCTGTAGCTAGACTAATAAATATGTTATGAATGGACCATATAAACAAAGAGAAAAGCCCAGTGCATGTTTATATATGGCTATTACACTAAAACAGTGCGTTTAGCAAGTGATAATTGGGTATAAAACCAAACTACATCCCTCGTTGCAGAGTAATAAGGGTCCATCATACAACAGAACCTTTTCTCCATGTATCCCTACATTGATTTAAATACTTACATTTTCTAATAATTTTTATTTCTGGCATGGACTCATATGAAGGCCAACCAGAAGGAATCAAAGCCTCATGGCCACTTTTTTTTCCCTGGAAGTCAGTGTTTTCTGGGGTGGATGGACCCCATCTATCCTTTAGTGAGTCAAGTCACATAGGTTCAGAAGGAGTTCTTACCAACAACGGGTTGTTGAAGTGTTTACTGTCTTCTCTATGGTATAATAACCAAATGAAGACCCAAATGAAACAGTCTGATTATTTAGCTCTAGCAGATCTCAGAAAAAGTGACTTTTCTGTGCCAGGAAGTTTAGGAGCTTGACTAATGATTTCAACAGTTTGTGAATGCTCCATAATTTTTCTTCCAGTCTTAAAATGTAAAATATACTTTCTGGAGCCACTTTTTGGGTCTGGGTGTTTTGATTGGTTTTCCTTTCTTGGAGTGCTAAGAGGTTGTAAAACTTTGCTGGCTTATCAACAAACTTTTCTAAGGGGACAGAAATACTTAGGCACCATTTTTGCCCCTTCATTATCCCCTTCTGCAAATCACTTTCAAACTGAGGATATTCTTCTATTTATTTCTCTTGCTTTTCAATCTTACATAGTAGATAGTGTTCTTAACACAGAGAGAAGCAACAGTCTTTTCTAGAGGAAAATAGCTTATTAACAGTAACGTCACCTCTGCAGTGAAGACCATCATATTTTAGCTTTCTCACCCCCCTGTTCAGGTTGTAGTACTCGATCTACTATTTGTTCTCATGCAGAAACCACTGCAGCTCTTGTGCCTAGCAGCCATGGGACATACTTGAATCTTTAAGCACGTTTCCCATCCATATCTTTATCCAGATGGGGCAAATATTACAGTGGCCATACTGTACTATTCTGGAGAATAGTCCTGAACCATGTTCCAGAAGCATATGTCCCTTAATAAAGCTGTAGTGATACTAGAGCAGGGCAGAAATTTGTCTTCTTCCTAAACAAGACTGTAAATACCAGTTCCGTGCTACTCTGAACATTTGCCACCCTAGCAAACAATATGACTACTGTTATAAATAACATCTGTGGTCTACCAAATTTTGACATTTGTCCTCCAAGAGGGCTGTTACCAGAAGGAACAAGAATTCTTAAATTGCACAACAACCGAACAAGCTTCCAAAGAGAAAATGTTCTCGCTATCATCAGTTAAAAGTTGTCTTCTAACATAAAACACAGATTGTATGTGTGTACTTATATATAATTTATATATCTTTATATGTATATGTGTATATATTGGACATCTGTATGGACTATGAGAACACCCACATTTTGATAACCATTAAACTAATGAATAAACAGTTGTTTCATAACATATATGTACAAACTAAATAGGAAATGTGTAAAGATGAACACTGTGGATGTTCTCATCAATATATATGTGTAATCTTTTTTCTGAACCGAAGAAGCTCATGGTCTCGATAATGTCTCGTGGCAGAGAATTCCACAGGCTAATTACGTGCTGTGTACGAATGTATTTCCTTTTTATTGGTTTTAAATGTGATGCCTTTAATTTGATTGAATGTCCCTTGTTACGTAATAGAAGAAAAAGATGAATAGAAATTCCCCATTTTTTTTCCCTTAGAGTATATATTTTTGTAATTTCTCCTAGCTGAGCTAAACAACATCTTTTTTTACAAAAACTGTACACCTCACAGTCTTTACAGTCACTTCCTTTGCCTGGCTCTGAACTCTACTTATGGATTTATTGACATGTTTTTAGCTACTCTGTTCTCCATAATACTTAGCAGACCATCTCAGTTGTTCTCTTTCAAATGAATTAATCCAAAATATTGCAGATAAGGTGTGCTAACGATTCCTTTCCACTTCAATCTGCAAAGATTTGAATATGCCCTGTTACCATAGTTTGAAAGCCCCCGTATCAATAAGTTGCCCCAATTACTGTTTTGTAAAAAGAATTTAGAAAACAAAATTGTACGTGTGTCCCTACAATCTGCAGGGAAGCAATTTCTTAGAGTTAAGGTATAAACCCTGATAAACTGTGCTTTTGCCAAGCTGTTTATCTGCTGTGGTTTGATCGATACACGCGTAGTAGAGGCTAGGAGGGAGAGACTGACTTCTTAGATGGAAGAAAAATGTTTATGCTCAAAATGACAGACAAGGATTTAGCATATAAAAATTACCTTCAGAATTGATTCACAGTTCATTCCCTTTCTATTTCCAAGCTTCAGTACGGAAGAAGAAGGGTAAGGGGAAGCATTTTGTCTCTTGTTTAACCTGTTTCTCACCTTTCCATAGTGAAGGATAATAACATAATGTAAATGTTGGCATATGGTCCAGTTTATTTTATGGTGTCAAATGTACATTAATTATTGTATATGTTTTTAGTTATTTAGTTAATAAATTGCAAACACACTAAGAACTCAAACAGAAGACTACATTTGAAAATATTCCCCACATTCCTTCCTTTTGTCTCCTTTCCTTCATCTTGCCTTTTTTTCCCTTCTTTGTATCCAACTCTTTTCCAAACCCTTCCATGCCATCTCCTCACAGTTACTGCGCTAACTGGCAGGCACAGAGAATACGTGGCCAGTAACACATCCTCAGTGTAGTCCTACGTTAGTGATATCGCTTGCCTTTTCAATGGCCAAATGTTCCTCCCATAACCACACTGTCTCTGTCTCAGGAAATAGGGATCTTGCACACAACACTTGAACTTTTGACCTGGAGAAATGCTGCTCTGCACAATTTTAGGTTTTCAATATAACATCTTCCACGCTGTCCCATATGCATGGAGTGCCCTCCCTGAACTGATTCCTAAGGCCACGACCCTCTCCTTGAATTCTCTCCTAAAGACCCACTTGCCCGATGAGCCCTGTTAGGCAATCATCTAAGTAATGATGGCTAGGTAGAGGGGCAGGTAGAGAGTGGTGCTATTTTAATGGTTTTTCTAAATGTAAATGTACATATATGTATACAAAGTTTGTTTGTGTTTAGCTGTATTTTTCCATACTCCTGTACGTCATTTTGCTTTCTGAGACTGTAAGCTCTCCTGAGCAGGGACTGTGTCATTTACACGTTTTCATGGTGTCTAGCCCAAGGAAGGGTCTCAAACCTCCCTGAGCCCCTGGGTGATAGCTGGTAAAACGGCCTGTGTCCTGCTCGACAAAGTTCAGTGTCACGGAAAGGAAAGCTAGGCTGTAGGCAGTGTCTTCTCTCAGCAGGGAAGCTTTTGCTTTTTAACATTAAACAGAGCAAAATTGGGTTATTTTCCACCCTTTATTTTTCTACTCTTTCCTGACCTCCTTTCCAGGCGCTAGCAGAGGTTCCACCTAGTGATATTTTTCCATTCTCCATTCAGAGACTATGACAGAGTAAACCCCACTGCTACTGGTATTTTTCTGAAAAATATGCTTTGGCAGCATGTAAAAAATCTTGACATGGTTGTTATTGTAGAGCCTTCTGTCAACCAAAAATTTCAGTTTTCTGGGTCATAGGCGAGGGAGGCATTAAGATGAATATAATGGCTTTTGTGGTTCTGTTTGACGGGTTCTGCTGGTTGTCTTTTGAGAGGGGTTCTGGTTCACTGGGAGGGTAGGAGAAGGGAAGGACATGGGCTGTATTTTTTTATATTGAGGAGAGAATACATGATGTTTGTGTCTAAAGAGATAGGTAATAAAATCTTTAGGTTCACAGTAGTATGGTACGGGCAGCACTATCATTTTACTGCAGTTACATAGCACGAATTACTAGGATGTAAACTGTACTTCATCTCTGCCACTGACTTTCTGCTTACAGTAGTTGCCCGACTCAGAGAGATAGCGTCCAACTTCTAAACGTATGTTTGGAGAGGATGTGTTTTCAATAGCGAAACTACTTTGTGGATTTTGTGGGATATCGGGGAAGGGGAAGAGGTGTTCTTTTTCGTTTTGCGACTTGTAGGTTTCCAAGAATTGTTTAATGAGTAAGCAAGCTATGGCAACATGCAAACTAACAGTTAGTTGTAGCAGCAAGTTTTTGGAGGCAGCACTTAAAATGTAATTCCAGGTAATGTGTAGCTAGCCCACTAATACTGAAGAATAACTAAAATATTCATGCAGCAGATTAAAACGAAGATTTGAAAATACTCTAAAAATAAAACATTAATAGAGAAATTTTGGGTCATAATTGTTATCATCACTACAGAAAATAGGTATCATTAGAGTTTCAAAAGTAATATTTGAAAATAATAATTTTAACTCTGTTCATAAAAAAGTTTATGTGGCTCATGAAAAGCTTGTTTTCAAAGGGGTTTTCCTTCAGTTTTTGTTTTGACTTGCATCCATAACTTCTTGTGGATGGAGAATTTTAAAATTATATGATATTTAAGGAACACATCCATAAACTAAGATCTGCAAATGTCTTGATACATGAATTAAAAATTACATGCTCCTAAGCTGTTTTACTGCCAGGAAATGGGTTTGATTTAGTGAGTCATTTGGGATTTTCAGTGAAAGCTAAAGTGAATAGTGTTTAATTTTAAAAACCTAATATAAAAATCCTCTCAGAGCAAGTATAAAATTAAGAACAGAGCAGGCTAAATTTGCATAGTGAAATGGGAATGACAGGATAAACAATTCTTCTGCATTAGTAAATATTACTTTGACAGCATCACACAAGGGTCAGTTGTGAGCTAGGGGTGGTGGTTTGTTTGTTTGTTCTTAGGTTTGATATGGTAATCAATCTAAAATGATCCCTCTATATGTCTTGATACTGGTCGTTGGGTTTTGATGTGGGCTACAGTATCAAATACAAATGTAGGATTTTCCTCCTTTGAACAGTTTAGACGCTAGTACCACCTCTCAGATCAGAATAACTGTGATATCATCAACACAGAATATTGTTACCTGGCATCAAGCCTTAGCGGCATTTGAACAGAAAAATATCAGTTGATGGCATTCAAAAGAAATATTATTAGCTCTGTCTGCAATAAGCATTCACACTTCATCCCATTCCTGTTGTCCATTGTTTCAAAGGTGGCACATTCTAATGGCATCTGAAACAATGAAATTGCAGAGCAAATACATATAAATGAATGCCAAACAGCGGCTTAGCTTACAGTGTTATGTTGTGTTTGAAGAAACCACTCACAAAGGCGTCTGGGTTCAAAACTCATTTTTTTATTTCACTGTGGTGGAGTTGATGATGGAGATTTGTCTGCAGGAAACTATGGAAATACCATCAAGGCAACTTTCACAGCCCTCACAACGTCGACTCCTTTGATAGTTTCCAGCATCAGCAGTGCTTCTATGTAGGAAGAAGGTTTTCTGATCTTCACCAGACACTCTATTTTAGAAGATGAGAGCAAAAGGCATCAGGCTTAATGAAGAATTCTTGAAGGGTATCCTTGTAAGTAATTGATTTGCATTACATATTTGAAATTCTAATGAGATAGCAATGTGATAATAAGATAAAGGTTGTCATCAGGCTGTAATTTTTCACAAGCATAAAGCAGTGACTCTGGGTGGAATTTATGAAATATATGTGGGAAAAAACATGGGCCGCGTTTTTTGTTGCTGTAGCCAGGTTACAGGGTTTATGACTTGTAGTCTAACTTGGGAGTCTGCAGCAGTGTAAGAAGGTACAGGCTTAGGACCATGCCTATGACATACATGCTTTTAAAACACGTTGTAAGAAAAAAGCATTGGAAATCAGCATGTGTCAAGGAGAACAATGCTAATCCTATGTTTTCCACTGAAAAAAAAACTGGCACCTCGCTGGCGATGTGCTGATTAGTAACTTCTGGTGCAGAATCTTAAAGTAACAGGTGACTCTGAGTACTGAACACTTCTTCAAGCCAGGGTTTATGTTGCATGAGGTGGGCAGCTTTAACTAACAAATCGAAAACCCGGGCAGTCCTGAGCAGAGGTCAGTTGAGTCTCTGTGTGTGTGTTCTCCTCGTTTACGCTAGTATTAGTTTTAATTTATCAGCTTTTTCTTGAGTATGTAGGGCCCTTTCATGATACTTGTTTTTCTTTACTACAGGACAGTAATAGAAAGGTTTTGAAAACCTTTTCAGCATCAGCCCAACAAGACAATGGTATAAAAGAAGTTGGAAAAGGAATTGTAAGTGTTAAAGAAAACGTGGGGTTTGTAGCGTTTGGAAACAGATGAATTAAATACGTTGGCTTATGTGAGTGTTGCTTGCTGTACTCGGATATTATTAATTGAATATCTAACCACATACTCAAAATCATGACTGGTTGAGGAACAGTAAAAATTGCATGTGTTTCCCAACATGGTACAGTTAGGACAGTGGAAAATGTCTTCAACACTTTTAATGTGTTCTCTCTCTTTTTCAGGAGCCAGGGAGATGAAGGACTTATCTCCCTCATCTCAAAACTCCCTTTGCTGCTTTTTCTCTTTTTTTTTTTTCTTCAAATGTTCATACACCCATGTTAATTAATTTCTAATATAATTAAAAATAAATGGTTTTAGATAATTCATCATAGTTTGTTTGGTTTTTCCCCTCGGTGTGGAAGCATGAGAGTAAGTGTAAGAACAGAGAAGGCTGCAAGTGTCTTAGGTCCTCCACCTTTCTTTTTGGTTTCTTTCGGTTAATTGTCTTTCTTTTGTGACTAGGCCAAATTTTCAAATGCTGTCTCTTAAACAGAACATCAAATTGCCACTTAAATTCCACCTGGCTTGCAGGGTAGGAGTGGGTATTGACTATATTCTCTGCTTTGTTTTTGTTCTTAAACAGAAACCACTGTTAGACAATGACCATTCCTCTTTCAAGGTAGGCTGAATTGTAAGGCTTCAGGATTGCAGGTGCATTTTAAATGCCTGTATAATTTTTTTCATTAATTGAGCATACTGTTAAAGAGCTGGTACTTGAAAATTGTATCTATAGAAAGAATTTGAACATTTCCGTTTTCTGCCTTCCTTAAAATTACTTTTCATGGTGTGATTATAATATGTAAATGTGACTTATATGTACTAATGTGAAGATATTTTCAGCCCTAGAAACACAAATAAGACTTTCTTTCAGGAAAGTTTTGATAGTTCTTTATTGTGAATACATACAAATAATTTTCATAAATCATGTAATGGTGTTTATAGATACTCAATGCTAAATGATTAATTTTAGTCACTAAACAGTTTTTATGTTTTACTGATTTATTTTACATAATTTTCACTTTTTTGGATTTTAGTGTACCTTGTAGAGTTTACAGAATCCCAGAGAACATACAAGTATTTTTACTCAATTTCATAGAAGGAAAGTGTTGCAAATGGCTTATGTTTTTGACTGTGTTGCAAAGCCCTTTTGTTATTTCCTCATTATGCTAACTGCTAAAGTAATATTCTCTGCCTGTTGTTTGCGGTATGGTAAATATGTGATTTTGGCATTGTGATTTAAGCACAATCCTGCAAATTGTTCATTTGGGGTGGGCCTGGAAGAAGTTAATTCCAGATTAAAATGTGCTCGTGGTGGCAGATTTATGAGGATTAGCCTAATTGTCTAAAGGAAAACTCAAATCATTCCATTTCTGTGTATTTTTTAACTATACACTTACATGACATAACTGTAGGCTGAGCTTGTTTCTTTCCTCTAAATACGATCATAAACAACAAATTTGGATTTAAATCTTAACCTTTAATATTCTCACTCTGAAACAATGCTTTAGCTAAGGTTAGCCTTTAAATTCTTAGCAGTATGTTGAAGGCCTAGTTATACTTTACCTACTTTTGGTCTTTGACAAATTTTTATACATCTATTCCTATTTGAATAGCTAAAAAGAGAGACATTAGGTTTCAGTGGACATAGCTAATGTAACGGAGATCCATTTTTAACCATCTGCAAATAGGAGTCACCTGTTTTTCCCCAGAGGCACTAGAGATCTATTCATCAAGTACAATTGCTTCTATGACAAGCAACATTATCATATGAACTTCTATAGCCTGATCAAGCTTTCTTTTGAAATCAGTAGGTTCTCATCTTTCTGCTACCACCCCATTAGCATTGGAAAGGTGTAGGATTTTGTTCATCTGCTTCTTTGAAAGCGTTATCTAGATTCCCGTATGTACTATTTGCCCAAATTGTCCTTTACACAGTCCCCCGCACCCACAGACATTCACCCTGGAGTATTTACCGAGTTACTTCCCAGCTCTTCTTTTACAAACTAAGCAGGGCAAGGTCTTTTGCATATATATGGGAAGTGACAAAAATCTAAAAGGAATACAATGTAATTACAAGTGCACCTACTTGATTTAGATGCTGGTTGTTTTTTTTTTTTTTTCAGACATGCAAACTTATAGGCATAATGACTCCTGACCCTTATGGTAAAACCAAGCTACTTATAGTTAAAAGTAAAAGGAATTTTAAAAATTAATCCGTAAGATAAAAGCAACACCACAGCCATATTTTTATGTAGTTTAAATGAATCTCTACGCATTTTTAATATGCACATGTAAAGACTACCCCTTTAGTTTTAGTACTGGTTAGGTAACTGATTTTTGCAGTTTATTGAGAAGGAAACAAATTTTATTGGCTAATGAAAGAAATTAAACTAAACTTGCAAACTCATATTTAGGGAAGGCGATGGAACAAAATATGTGCATATGCAGTACCTGACATTAAGGGCAATGTGCCTAGACCTGTTGACACCAAGGAAGACTGAATGTCCTGTGTTCCCATCACTTTTCAAAAGGAAAAATACATGTGCCAAATATTTGACTGTGGTTGGCTGCAGATGCTAGAAAAGGTGGGTGATACTACAGCATATAGGTGCAATTGGCATTGTATGAAGTTTTGCATAACTGATTGCGCCTGGTACAGTTTCTGTCTGTATCTATCTCAGGTATTTACAAGGCACCTATCACCTTGGTACCTAAGCAGTTTGAAAAATGCACCCACCCCAGGAGGCATGATGCAGATACAGGCAGAGACCCAGGTCCAGAGCAGCAGAGGCAGGTCCCAGGAAGCTCCCCAACTGTGTTACCGCTGTTGTTGAGCTCCTGGCCCACTTGGTGTGGCCAAGGAACATCTCCACCTACCTGTCAGCAGGAAGACGGTACCCCACCCCTCACGTCCAGCTCCACTGGTGGGCAATCTGAAAAGGAAAGATAATGGAAAAGGCAACGATCCAGTAGCAGAGGTGAAACAGAAATGGTGGGATTTCAAAAGGAGGGATTCTTAAAGAGCAGCACATCTCAGGGGAGGGATCAACTGCCAGTCCAAGTGGCAGGTAAGGCACAACACAGGCATAAATCTCAAATGTTCTTCAGTGAACAAAAGTTAAAGAAATACCTCTGATGTCTCTAAAGTTTGTCTATATCCAAAGCCCTGCTCTGTTCTTGGCCTCTGTCTCAGTCCTCTATCCCTACAGCTGAATCGACTGTTCAGTTCTCTGTGTATCTCAACCCAATAATTGCTACAATCCTAACTATGTCTAATAACAAACTTAAAGGACTCTCACTGGTAATGAATGTTGTGGTGCAAAGAGACAGCACGGTATAGCAGTGCTCCAAAACGATGGACATACTCTTGAACCTAAAGGCTGGAATAATCCTGGCTTCTAATCACCATGCTCAGATGGGATCGGGCAAACCACAGATCACCCTTGTAGGCACAAAAGACGGGGCAGTTCTCCTGTGGCCACCAGGAGCAATTGCTGACCTCGACCACATCAGACCAAGCTCTGTATCAGGCCAGTGCAAAAACCTGTACAGGCAGCCAGCTACGGGCTTTGCTGCAGAAGCAGAGGACCTGTCTAACAGGAAGGAAAGGAAGATAGCCAGGACTTTGATGAAGGTTCATTAGTTACTCTTACATGGACCACTTCAATAACAGGTCTCATTTTTTCTTTAAGCACAACAGGATCAGCGAGGGAAAACAAAAAACAGTCTTCCGAAAACTGTGGGTCCCATGTGACTTTTGGAAATAGCTACATAGTACTCACGGTGATCAGACACTGAATTTAAAGTGCAGTGGGTCACTGACTTCCAGGTGTTTATATTTCCTTTAACCCTTATGCGTGATCCTTTCCGATTCCCTTACTTGGTCATTTAAGGATCAAAATGGGAGTCCTGCCCTGTCAGAGCAAGGGACGTGAGGTTAGGAACATGAAGCAAGTCACAGCTTTGGAGACTGCCAGTTTGATGGCTGCTATCACTAGGTATAAACATAAAGATATCTATGAAAGGCATAAGTGACCTATTTTGCCTGTAAATCATATATATCACTGTGAGCAAAATGTTGCATGTAGGAATGCTGCGTAAGGTGGAAACAGCTAGAAAGATCAGAGAATCTGACCTCTTCCCTTTGCTTCACACCTAAGGAAGCTAACTGTTGCTTCTTTGTACCCACTGTATTTAAAGCTTGGTTTTAAAAGAGAGAGATTTTTTTAAAGCCAATTAACAACCAAGATCAACCATGTTGATACGTAGTTTGGTCTATAGCCAATCCTGACTTGACAGTCTTAGTGCCCCCTATCTCTTTTTTTTTTTTCTTTTTTTTTGGAAGTCACCCCTTTGCCAAGGAGATGCGGTAAAGGCAGTTAGCTGAGGTAACTCTCTCCACCAGCTTTAATCCAACTGTCAGCAGCTGTTCAAAGCAGTCAGCCTCTTCTCTGGCCGATAAGGACAGTTTCTGGCCAAACCAAGTTTTCCAGTGCCCCTGCTGTAACAGGCACGCCTTTTCCACAGCACCAGCCTAGCCACTGGTGCGATCATCTTACCAAGATCCAGTCTGAATTTAGGGTGACCTTTGGTCATCAGGGAATGGATTTATTGGGCAGAGACTGACACATTCATCGAGGTGATGTCAGCCACTGACCTTCAGGCAGTTTTCCCATGATTGCTCTGCAGTGAACAAAAGCTTCTGTAAGGCCACGCCTGTGATGCACCCTCGGTTTCCCCACGCCCCACACCAATGCTTCACAAAGCTTCCAGAAACCGGAGTTACTAGAGCTCTTGAACACTTTGTTACGAATAATAACAGTTACGAATATTCCTCCTTTTCTTTGCTAGTCAAGTTAACAAACCTATCCTAAAACCTGTGAATGTATTCATTATTCATAAGTATTCGCCAATAGTTTCCACAATTAACATTCTGCCCATGGGCTTTCGAAGACTGTTTGCTTGTACTCTTTGTCATTTGTGTTATTGGTCACCTATGCCAGATGCTGTTCTTTCAGCTCTGAAGGGCTGAAAATGCTGATTAGGAGGACAGCAAGTGGTAAAATTCCATAGAGGATTAGGAACGTTGCAAAAATTGATTAGGCTTTTTCAGACAAACTTTTCTTAGCAAGCCTCTGGCAAATGTGTAAACATGCACAAATAACAAAAGTGTTATGATCCCCCTGAATCTGAACACACTAAACTCAGTGATACTATTTACAGAAGTATTCATAAATTAAGGGGTGTGGGGGAGTTTTTTTATTTTATTTTGCTTCAGGTTTTTGACTTTTAATTTATTTTGGTTCTATTACTTACCAATCGCTAGGTGGGCTCTGTTTAGAACACTTGTCAGGAAAATGGAGTTTTCAAATATGGGGAATTTTCTGATGACATGTCAAAAGAAATACAAAGACATTTTGTATGACCAGTGGCTCTACCAGAACGAATATATACGATCCCTTATCTTTCTCCGATTCCATAGAAGTTAACTGAAATGTGTGTTTGCTATGTGTGGTAAAAATAGGTCCCCTGTTTTTTTGTTCTTTTTTTCATGTGTGCTCAAATAGGAAAATGCTGAGAAATAATTTCATGGTCCTACACTACAGTTGTTAAGAGAGGTTTGTTAATGAAGGATTGCAGCTACAGCTGTATTAGGCAAAGGGGGAGAAGAATTGCAAAGGAAGAAGCAGTTATTACAGTTAGGTTGATATTCGGTCCCTTTCAAATCTCCGTGGAGTGGAAGAGCCAATGATTGCATGACAGCTTGTCCCTAGAATTCATTTTCATAAGGAGCTCATGCCTTTTTACAAATACAATCTCATCCTCACTTTCCATAAAACATGCAACTGGACAGTCCAGCCAGACACAGAGAGAATGTGAATACTTTGAATGTGAATACTTTGAAGTAGTGAATATGCTAAATGCACAAATAATATCCATTATTTTAGCATTTAAAAAATCATTATTATATTAAGCCACACAGAGTCCCTTTGGGAGCAGTATAATATTGGAGGCACTTGGGTGTAGAAACGAGTGCCACATTAGGGCAGACAGGGACTGATATATAGGAGGGGGGATCCTTGGGTCTGTCAGAAGGAGCTTTCATTTTAAACCATATCAAATATATATTAAAAAAAAAAAAAAAAAACCAAAACCTCTGGTTTGTAAAAGAACAAGAAGTATCGTTTAACATGACCTCAGCTACACCTTCCAGATGTAAGCTTACAGCTTCAAACTGAGGTCTGAAGAGCGGCATATAAAGTATTGCAAAGAGCAGAAATTAATCCTTAAAGAATAACTTTTTCAAGACTGGGCTGCCAGAGTAGGCATGACACCGATCTGGCATTCAGACCGCTGTAGCGTGAGCGGCACAGCCAGCCAGCTAGCGAGAGTCAGCCGCTTCTCTCACGTATCCCTTGCCTGAGTGTGAGGAATGCAGAGGCTCTTTGGGCTACCGTACCGCAATGTTTTAGCCAGACTGCCCCAGATTAATTTCTGATGACCAAATTGTCCCGTCCCCCGCCGCTGCAAAAAAACCAAAGTGGACTCATTTTTTTTTATCTCTCTGAAGCATGGAAAGGGTGAGAGTTACGGCCACCGACTCACGTAATGGAGAATGGTGCGGGGCAGGTCGTGCTCTACTGTGAGCCAGCGATCGCTGTGGGTGCAAAAAGCTTAGCCATTTCTAGCCTTTGGGAGTGCATTTTATGTAGGGGAGGATTTAGAGTAAGCACATACCTAATCTCCTCCTCATTAATGTCTGTAAGAACGCCTCTTTGCACACTAAGCTGCCACAGGGAAGCACTTGCACCCAGATTTCCACCATGTGCCCTCAGGCAAGGGAAGAGGTAGTCAGGGGAGGGCGACACCAGGTTTATTTTCAGCAGACGATGAGATCCTGGCGAGCAATGCCCTCAGATGGCATTACCTACTGTTTGGCGAAAAGAACAGAAAATCCTGGCAAATGTTTTGGTGAGGGCATTGCTCGCAGGATAAGTGCTGTGGACGGCCACCGTCGCGCTGCGGCAGTGATTTGGGAGAGAGCGCACTGGGGGTGGGGGTGACGTGAGCCGTCGGACAAAAGCGAAGATAGCCAGCAGTGCTTCAGAACAACAAAGGGCTGCCCGCAGCCAGTGGTGGAGCACATCTGGCACCCCAGGAAGCTCAATTGGACACTTGGCCCTGAGCTCGTCCCAGGGATTTCTGACTGACACCACTGCAGTGCATAGGTGAGCTTTTTGATAGGTTCACTGACATTTCCTGTCACAGTCACGATGAGGTGAATTGGTAGTTCCTGCCTTGGGATGCAGCACGGCTGTGTGTGTTATGGGTACAGGACAGCGTGCATTTATACCAAAAGCGGTTAATAACGTCAACTGCCACGTGCCCAGTGCAGTCACTAAACTTTAGTCCGCCCTTCCGTTTGCCCAAACACATACACTCTGGCTTCCCAACTGGCTTCTTTCTATGTGTTGTCCAATGCATGTAGATACCTCCATCTGCCTGGCCTCAGATACAGTGGTTGTTGCTCCTCTATTTGATTGCCAGATGTCACTGGGGAACAAGATGGGGAGGTTCCTGGATCCTCGGGGCAAGCCGGCCGTCACCGAGGGAGCTCGCCGTCCACGCCGGCTGAAGAACAGGAATCCTCGGTGCCTGCCTCTGACGAAGACTCGCCGGCCAGGACCACAGAGAGCTGGCAGTGGCCGTTGTCCTCGTCTGAAACGCACAGCAACGTTGGGGAGGATTTTGAGGGATTTCAAACGCCAGCGCGGACTCCAGAGTGTACTATGGACATACAGTCTCCCGGGGATCAGTCACTCAGTAGGACTCCTCAGTTTGAAAGTGACTCTCCTGAGGAGGAGGAGGGAAATGATGAAATGAATGAAGAGCGCTGCGGTGTTGAGCCTGTCCCTAGGGATCGGGGTTGGAGAGGGCAGCCCCAGCTAACAGAGGGAGAGAAGCTGTTGATGGAAACCAACAGTAGGATTGTGCAGCTGCTGGAAAATATCAAGAGGGAGCATGCACAGTCCATGGGTCTGATGTCACAGTCCATGGGCCGTATGGAGCTGCAGCTGGGCATTGTGGCTACCTCCACAAGAGCCATCCATAACTACCTGTCAGAGATTTTAGCTTTCCTCAAGCAGCCAAGGACGCAGGTCCTTGAAACACGCATCTCCCAAAGAGCCACCCCCCATGTCGAGTTAACCTGTGCCTCGACATGGACTGGTGAGGACGCAGTGGCATCCTCCACTGTGTGCTTACCAGGGGCCGAAGGGACGAGCGACTCTCGAGAACCACCGCAGGCCACACTGCCTTGTCGCAGTGGCCGGCTGCAGAGAGCCATAACCGAGAGGGCCTCGTTGCCCATGCCTACACGCCAGGCAAAAGGGGGAGGGAAGAAAAAATAACCACACCATAGGATTTTTAGGGTTTTTTTTAATGTGCCTGTCCTTTTAATTCTTAGCCATAAGGCCATCAGTGGCAGAATTCAACCATTTCCTACATTGGCTAACATTGTATTCTGGCTGACTAGATTAGTCTAACATTTTGTAGTTTATCTTTGCACTGTTAACGATGTGTGCTGCTGGTATTTGAAGAACATTTGCCTCTGTCCTTTCACTTTTAACTTCATACGAGCATTTTTTTACTCTGTGCCAGGCATTCATTGCTTTTCTTACAAATACAAGTCATTTCTTGAGGCAGCTGTTTTTTGAGTTTTCTTTCTCCATTATCCCATCCCCTCTGAGCAAGCATTCCGGACTTGGCGGTAAGTATACAGGTCTTGGCAATACTCACCTCCAAAACTGTGTTCGATCAGTCTTTGCCTGGTGTTTCTGGCATGCCAGCCTGAGGTGTTGGGGTTAGCCTGTACCGGATCATGATCATTCTTATCCTCTGTGGGTCTGACAAGCTCACTTTCTAAGACCCTCGGTGGAGCTAATCCACATGTCTTGGCTATGTCGTACAATCAGTAATGTTGCCAGGATCATACCTCATATTTATCTTTGGGGGCCTGTATAGTGATGTGCCACCAGATCTATCTAGGCACCTGACTCTCATTTTCAAAGTTCCTTTTACGATGGATCTGGTGGCTTGATGGGCAGCATTATAATTTTTCCTCTGAGAGAGTCTGGGGTTTTGAAACAGGAGTCACTGAGCAATGTGTTCTATGGGGATAAGAGCCATCTCCTGCAACAAATCTATTAGGAGGAGACTATCCCCTGTAATTATCACAGATATTAATTATTTCAGAAAAAGAAAAAAAAAAGCAACTTGCCTAGCAGCCAGACCTCTTGAGAATGTAAAAGTCATGACATGCTGTTGGGTACTGTGCTACTATGCCTGTGATTAAGAGCTTTTCATCAGAGACGACCTACATGTTGATCAAATGCAACTACTTTCTGTGCCTTTAGGCCATCTAATTTCCTGAGGGCTGGCACCCTGAGCAGAGCATGGGTGCAATTGGTAACCCGCAGGGCAGATGGAAATGCACTTTGCAATAAATTATTTTATATCTCTTGGTGCTGCCTCTCTCGGGGGAATTTAATATAGTGGCACTCAAATTGCTATATGCATGCAGAGGCATCAGACTGGCTTTTACATGTTGGTATCCCTGACAGTTCTCCGAAAGGATGCTGTTACCAGGAGCCCCTTGAGCGGTGGTAACTAATTATCACAGGTGTAGCATGGCTCCTGTGTTTGACACTCAACATGCCGTTGTAACTTCTCGTAAAGGTTCAGAAGAGTTTATATGGCAAAGCGGTGATGAATTCCTCCTCTGGCAAATACTAGAGAATAACCGTAAGCCTAAAAATCCTCTTCTGTGCTTGCAGCTGAGCTGCGCTCTCTGTCCAGTGAGCCACAGACTCTTCTTCCCTCTCTTTCTGCGAGACTGAAGTTATTCAAAATAAAGCAGATGATAATATTTTGTTATTCTACCAGTCAGCCACAGATTGCTCCCTTAAAAGTGTGTGTGCGTGCGTGCTTGTGGCTGTACTTTGCTAAATGACCGGTTTAACAGTGAAATGCAGCTGGCATGGCCAACGTCCAATGTAGGCTTTTTCCACTACGGAATATTTCTCCCCTTCCACCTACATCCAGGTGCGTTCCTTTTAAGAATACCATTGGAGGCGTGCTTCTTTGGCCACACTGTCAACACACCTAGCACCAGGTGCAGATTTTTGCACCCATTCTGTGGCTTTTTTGTATCTCTTTTGCTAAAACTGTTTGTAAAGATATCCTCAGAGAATTTCCAGCACAGGCTTGTAAGGTTCCCCTCTCATTGGTACAAGGAATGCATGCTGCAGCATATTTAAGATCAGAAGGAGGCTGGGAGAGAAGGCGATTAGTAACCCTGACAAATTAATTCCAGTATGTGCGGCCTTTTGAACATGTGTTTCTGGTGCATACCTGGTTTGCACACTGGTACTGTGGATATGAACAGCCTAGTGAAAGGCAAAGGCAAGTAAAAGTTTGTCCCAATACGCTTACGTCTTATTTCTTTGGGATGAGTTTGAATGAAGCTAAATACAATTCAGCCAGTTAATTTTCTTGGCCTAATTAGCACGTTTGATAATACAGTGAGAATGTTTTTATTTCACATAGTGCTTTCCCTTCAGAAGTGCGGTGCAGTTGCGGCCAGATGCTAAGATTTTGACGTATTCTGCAGGACCCGCCATGTAGCTGCTGCCATTTAGAATAAATCTCGTTCCACGTGCTGGCTGCTTCTGTAGCTTCAGATTTTTTTGTTGTAATTTTAAAATGACAACCTCCACTCTACCTTTGCCTTCTGATCAAAGTCAGTAGAGCAAAAGAAGAAGCTGCGCAGATGTAGCAGTGCTGCCTTTGGAAATACTGTGCGAGGAACCCCTAAAGAGTTCCTCGCAAAGCAGCTTAAGCTTTAACCTGCTCTCTTCTCCCATTCTGAAGTGCTTTAGCTAGACTTGGCAAGGCACAAAGCACCACTTGGATGGGAGCAGCTATAGGGTGAGAAGGACCGAGAACCTGTCTGCAGACAAGAAACCTGCAATAAACTTACACGAAACAGAGTTTTCTCCAACTGGAAATAGTAGGCGGTATTAAGAAGTGGTACCAACTGATATTTTGGTCAGATCCAGAATTCGGATCTGACTTCTAGTATTGTCTAGCAAAATCAGTGCAGTTGGAGGGTATGTATGTTTCATCCCCAAACAAATATTTTCATGCTTTTCAAGTGTCTGTCATGGCCTCATCACTCTTTCCCTGTAGCTTTTTGTTGTCTGAATGGGTATATGGTTACATGTGTCTGTTAAAAATAAAGGGGATCAGTTCTTACATGGTATATTTATATTTCTTCTTTACAGATTTTGAGTACCTAGTGCTTCAGTTTCCAAAACTTACTTCTTTCTCTATCCCAAAGACCTGTTGTTTGGCTTCTGGGATGATAAAAAGGGTGGGAGAGACTTAACAGGAAATCTCTGCCCAGTTGAAGCTCTTGGTGATAGATCCCCTGAGTATGATTCTATAGTCTAGCCATATTTTTGCTGTATAGGTTGAGCGTTCATGGTTGCACCATTGCTTTCTGATGCGTTTTGCTGAGCAGAAGCGCAGATATTTTTCTTGCAGAAGTTCACAGTTTGTATTACAAAGTCTTATGAAATGTGACTTGAAGTTTATTTTATTTTTGAATACATGTGATGATTTTAAGAATTTTTTTCCTTTTCTCCTTCCACTGGATGATTTAAAACCCACAAAAAAATAAAGCAGACCAATGAAAAGAATTGAATGCTAACTTCAATTGAAAAGAAACAGCAACACTACTCTTGTGAGACAGTTTTCAACAGTGTTCAGCTTACTGATTCTGCTCAACCTTTCCTTTCCTGCCTGCTCCCTGACCCTCTGTGACACTGAAATATCCACTTCTAGGACAACCTTCTTCCTAACCAGAAGGCTAAAAGTTCTTCCCTCTCTTCTTCTCCCATTTAAAATACCATCCTTGCATCAGCCAGATCTACTGTTTAGAGGGATCAAAAAGCTCTTTTCCTCCTGCCTTATTCCCATCCATATCCATATCCAGGGCCCCGAGTGCGCTGCTCTCCAGTGAGAGGTAAAACTTAAATCCCTAAATCTGATATGTGGCATAGTAACACCATCTCTACACCACCAAAGCCCTGGGGTTTTTTAAGTCTCTAGTATCCTAACCAAGGTAGTGATCCTTGTTTGCTGAAGCAAATGATCATTTGGGCGATGGATCTAATTGCTGAAAAGCAACATTGCTCTGACTCGCATTGTGGAAGCCTAGAAGCCAGGCTAAGGTATTCCACTCACATAAATACCACAGGCTGTATAACTAATCCTTCCTTTGGTGAAACGTCAAAGGAAAAGATACCAAATTAACGAGATACAGGAAAGCAAATGCAATGGAAGGCGTAGTAAGGAAGCCTGTTGGTATGGTTCAAGTTTGGATGCCAGTACAGATTCAGAAGTCGAACTATTCTGCTGGCTTAGGCTAGTCATTTAATTTCTCCTTGCCTTAGTTTCAGAGTAGGAGAAGTGGCAATAAAGGAGCTGTCAGGCTATAATTAGTTGGTCATACGGTACTTTGAGGCTTTCAGTCTGAGGGAGTAACATTACATATTAAATGCTGATGAACCTTGCTTGTGACCAAAATTGGAGACATGGCTAAAGCTAACACTCTAAGCTTCGGAAGATCTTGATTGAAGTTTTCCCCATATTTTAAGCATCACATCATATGGTAGATCAGAATCCCGAATCCAAACGTTGAAGTTCTCGTTCGGATTTGGACTTTGCCTATTCGGTCTGTTTCTGACCACAACTAAGTACGTTTCCAGACTGTCCAGTTATTAAAATATAAAATACATATAAAAGTTTCATTTAAACAAATGATGCAGTTACTAATGCTAATCTCATAATCCAAGAGTGTGAATAAATTAGGATGTGATTACTTCAGGAGAATAGGCATAAAAGAGCACTTCTGGAGTACTTGTTATTGTCCAAAATATCACTGAAATTCTGATGACTAAGTACAGTCTGCTTATCTCTATTTGAAACAGTGCTGTACAGATTCATTATTTCTAAAGGTCTTCTTTCCATTTCTATATAGATATTCTCCCTTCACATTTTGAAGGTTTGAAGAAGAGGATTGTTTTTCGAGTCACACTAAGTAAACATTAAATGCATGCAGGCTTAAAACTAAAGCATGCATGTTATGTAGCAGCAATAAAAAGTGCTCGGCTTGCACGACTTATGATGCTCAAGCGTTGCCTTGTTAAAATGCCAAAAAAACTTTTTCTTTGCATTTTTTTGAAAAGTAAATCTCTTCCTTTGACCTTGCAATACTTACATTTTCAGGTTTTGGACACATGATATTTATTTTACTGAATACTTTTATATTACAGATAAGGTGGATGAAATAGTACCAGTTTCCAAGCCATCAAGAATTGCAGACAATGCAACTGTGGACTCAAGAGTGGCAACTATTAAACAGCGGCCTTCTAGTAGATGTTTTCCCTCAGCTACAGATATGAATGTGAGTGGTAGCTATGAAGTACTGCTTTCACTGCTGAAACTGATTGGAGGGGGTGTTTTGGCAGCGTGCAGGGCATACGACAGAAATATATTTACAGACGTTGCTTAATATCCTCATTTTACTTTTATTATCTTGTACCCTTAAGGCATGGTCGACTCTGTATGTCTAATAATAGTTTTTTAACAGAAGAGTCTACATACCCCTATAAAACTTTTCTCAGTATATCCTTCTATTTATTCTGAGACCGTCACATCGACAACATTGCTACCTCAGTGTTATTCAAACAGTTGTGAACTTGTTCTCCCTGTAATCTGAGCTGGTGAGCCGCCAGCATGTTCTGAACTTGAAAGTGTCAATACAACACTAAAGCCAAGCTAAAAAACTTTGCTGAAAGTCAAGGTATGCTATTGCAGTTTCAGCACCAGAGTTAGTGCAGCCATACAATACCCACTAATGTGAAGGTTTCTCCTACTGCAGGGTTTTTATTATTCCTAATGGCATATATAATATCTTGATTAAATAAAACATGATGAT
This sequence comes from Elanus axillaris, assembly GCA_026212715.1. Taxonomy (NCBI): domain Eukaryota; kingdom Metazoa; phylum Chordata; class Aves; order Accipitriformes; family Accipitridae; genus Elanus; species Elanus axillaris. Next base: position 26,720,777 of record JANZLQ010000022.1, on the reverse strand, counting down.
ATGTAAGGGAGGAATTGACATTAATACTACAGCACGTATGAAAAATTTAAACTCCAGAACTCTGAAATTGGATTATTCAATTGCAGAATTTGCTCGTACGAACTTCGCCTATGAAAAAATAATTGGTTTTATTGCATTTTAGATGTATTTTTCCATTACCCACCCCTCCAAAAGAGCATCAGTCCTGATCCAACAAGCACTTTATACTGTTCTCAGCAGCTTGGGATGGAAGGAAATTAAGGCTATTCGAAGAGGCAGAAAACAAATAGTTTTGGGATGACCTAAAAGGAGGGACAGTTGAGCGCATTGGGATTCAGGTGGAGTTCCTCAGTTCCTAGCTGAGATGCTGACTGCCAGTGTAACCTTGCGCAAGACACCTTGAATCTGTGCAAGAGCAGGTCTGTTCTTCAGAAGTGAAGAGGGCGTACAGCTTGGTGCAGAGTGAACATTAATACCTACGCAGCGTGTGGCTACGTTTTTGGAAGCAAATGATACAAGATGCAACTGCTCATGCTTCGTTTTTCTTACAGCACACCAGATGTGCTGGAAACTTAACACATTGCCTTGTAAATAATTTCAACTAACTCCACTTACAGCTGTTGTCATTTTAATAACATGTAAATAAAGCCCAGCCTTCCCTTTCTCTTCACCTGCTCCCCAAAGTAATACCAAAGCTGTTGTTTTCCATAAGAATTCTAAGTATAAAAGGGATAGTGGATTAGCAGATATGACAGAAGAGTTATTTACATGTGAGAGAAAGACTTGCATGCTTTAATGCTTGTGGGGTTTTTTGTTTGCTTTTTTGTAGTCCATGTATGAGAGACAGGGTATTGCTGTGATGACGCCCACTGTACCAGGGAGTCCTCAAGGTCCTTTTCTGGGTATACCTCGGGGTACAATGAGAAGACAAAAATCTATAGGTAAAATGCTTCTCATGTATAGTTTGCTTGTGCATTAATCGCATACTTTCAGTAACTTTGCTTCTTTCCTAAAGCATATTTCTCCAACACCTTTACCTCAGTGAATGACTGTTTAATTTTATACAAAGTTCATGAGAAAAGAAGTTTGTGTGTAAGATATGATTTCATTTCCACATTCTGCTTTGATGGCAGTAGGCAAGTATTATGGGATTATTAATTCATTTCTTTAGAATGTTCCCTCTCACAAGGAAAGGTAGTGAGAAGGAAACAAAAAAAGATCAGTACAAGCCCTTTGCAATGCATTACCTAGGGCAAAAATGTTATTCCTTTTTTCTTTGATACTGAGGCAAAAGCATTGTCGTGCTGTGTCATTTAGAAAGGAATCCCTGTTGATCAAATGGAATAAAATTCGCCTCTTTTTCATTCCAAATGATGACAATAGATGATTCTACAAACAGAGAAAAAAAAGAGCAGACCAAATTTGGGCCCGCTTTGTTTTCGGTAGTAATCTTAGTAGTGTTAATTATCGATTTAGAAACGCATTATGCTGATGTAAAATTAGCATCTAAATTATCCCAATATTACCCAGTTTATTTATGTTAAAAGCCATATTTGTAATAATACCATGTCATCTTTTGAAATGAAACATCATGTTGTCTTTTCCCCCATAGAATCTTTGCAGTCCCTTTGCTAAGTTTCAAATGTATCTTAAAAATTCATTAGGTTTCTAAGTTGCATTATTATATGCATTTATAGAGTGCTAGAGCAAGGCATAAGCTACTCTTCTGCACTGAATGTCTTCCCTGTTCAATAATTTTCAAATAAAATGTGCTTCTCTACAGCTACCTTGGTGATACATAAAACCAAAACATTTGCCTACACATCAATGATCAGTTTAATTAAAATTCTGTAGCATCCTTTATTATCTCTGGCATCTGGGTCTCTGGAAGTTCAACAAGAAAGAATGCTTATGGTAGGAATCAACCAAAAGACCTCTTTCGTAATTTTGCATATGCCTCATGCCATGTGAAATGCACCCTGGCACTTTAGGTTGGCTGCAGAAACAATGCAGTATGAGGGATCCCAGTGGAAGACAGTGTTTTAAACATACTTTCTGATTTTTAGGCATAACAGAGGAAGAACGGCAGTTTTTGGCTCCTCCTATGCTGAAGTTTACCAGAAGTCTTTCAATGCCTGACACCTCTGAAGATATCCCACCACCACCACAGTCCTTACCTCCTTCACCACCGCCACCTTCTCCCTCTCTGTACAACTCTCCCAAATCCCCATCATCAAGGAGCTATGGAACTATTAAACCTCCGTTTAATCAGAATTCAGGTGCAAAAATTTCTTTGGTTAGGCCCGAGAATGTGGGAACAATGATAAGGGACAAAGGGATCTATTACAGACGAGAACTGGACCGATACTCTCTGGACTCTGAAGACCTGTATAGTCGGAGCGCTGCATCTCAGGCAAATTTCAGGAACAAGAGGGGTCAGATGCCAGAAAACCCATATTCTGAGGTTGGGAAGATTGCAAGCAAAGCAGTTTACGTGCCGGCCAAACCAGCAAGGCGGAAGGGGATGCTGGTGAAACAGTCCAATGTTGAAGACAGTCCAGAAAAGACCTGCTCTATTCCAATCCCGACAATTATTGTGAAAGAGCCATCCACCAGCAGCAGTGGGAAAAGCAGCCAAGGGAGCAGCATGGAGATCGATCCTCAGTCTTCAGAGCAACCTGGGCAACTCCGACCCGACGACAGCTTAGGTGTCAGCAGTCCGTTTGCAGCAGCCATTGCTGGAGCAGTGAGGGACAGGGAAAAGCGGCTGGAAGCAAGGCGTAATTCTCCAGCCTTCCTTTCCACAGACCTAGGGGATGAAGATGTTGGACTAACACCACCAACACCACGTATGAGGCAATCTAAATTTACCGAGGAAGCAATGTTTAGTAGTGAAGATGGGTTTAGACAGCTTATGTCACCATCTCCGATTCCTGCACCTAGAGAGCCGGAAAATCTTTTTAATAGCAGCGAACCCACAAATCAAAGTGATTCAAGGACATTAAACGCTTCGTCCAAAACGAAAGGTACTGAAAACAGTACAGTGGGGGCTAAGTCCACGAATGCACCCAGCTCAGATAATTATGTTCACCCGGTCACAGGAAAGCTGTTAGATCCAAACTCACCACTAGCCCTCGCTCTCTCTGCCAGGGACAGAGCCATGAAAGAACAAACACAGCAGATCCCAGGCAAAGGAGATGCTGTTAAAGCTGACCTTAATAAACCACTTTACATAGATACAAAGCTGAGACCGAACATCGAAACGACTTTTCCTGTTACTGCTACTGTCAGTAGGCAAAATACTCGTGGCCCATTGAGACGGCAGGAGACTGAGAACAAGTATGAAACAGATGCAGGGAAAGAAAAGAAAGCTGAGGAGAAGAAAAACATGTTGATAAACATTGTGGATACTTCGCAGCAGAAGTCAGCTGGCTTGTTAATGGTTCATACCGTGGACACAGCAAAGTCAGATGATACACCCGAAGACGAAGAGGAAAAGGGAGCTGAAATGGAACCGACCCCTGAAAACTCACCGCCAGAGAGGCCAGAGGAGAGCGAGGAAGCAGAAAGTGAGCTGAACGTGCCTGCTGTGCCTGAGCCCCCGGCATCTCCCTGCAAAACAATCGTAGCAGCGAGCTCTGTCGACGACCCTGTCATCTTGCCGTTCCGCATCCCTCCGCCACCCTTAGCATCAGTTGATATCGATGAAGAGTTTATTTTTACTGAGCCACTACCACCCCCCTTAGAGTTCGCCAACAGCTTTGATATCCCCGATGACCGCGCAGCTCCCGGTTCGGCTCTAACAGACTTGATTAAGCAAAGAAAAAATGGCACGCCTTCACCTGCGCCATTTGCCCCCAGCCAGTCAACAAATTCCTTAGACAGTAAAAAGCAAGTGGGTCTTTCAAACTGTTTGCCTGCCTCCTTTCTGCCACCCCCTGACAGCTTTGATAACGTCACTGACTCTGGGATTGAGGAGGTAGACAGTCGAAGTAGTAGTGACCATCACTTAGAGACAACCAGCACTATCTCAACGGTGTCCAGCATCTCTACCTTATCCTCGGAAGGGGGTGAGAACGTGGATACTTGTACAGTCTATGCAGATGGGCAAACATTTCTGGTGGACAAACCCCCAGTACCTCCTAAGCCAAAAATGAAGCCCATAATCAACAAAAGCAATGCACTTTACAAGGACGCGCTAATTGAAGAAACTGTAGACAGCTTTGTTATTCCTCCTCCCGCTCCGCCCCCACCTCCGATCAGTGCACAGCCCAATATGGCTAAAGTTGTTCCCCAAAGGACATCTAAACTATGGGGTGACGTGACGGAGGTGAAAAGCCCAATTCTCTCAGGCCCAAAGGCTAATGTTATTAGTGAATTGAACTCAATACTCCAGCAAATGAACAGAGAGAAATCCTCAAAGCCAGGAGAAGGATTGGAGTCACCCACTGGAACAAAAACTGCAAGTCTCAGTACAAGGTAAATGTAATTAACCAAACAATTTTCTAATAAAGCCTTGATTTTTTTCCATCCCCGCAGTAACTTCCCCTGCAAATCCCATAGATTAAAGAAGAATGTACTTTCTATTGTATGTGTTTGCTTAATGAATAGTCTATGACAAACCATTTTACAGAGGAGAAGAATTTCCTACATTGTCAACATTTGTGTAGCCTACACCACAGGACAGGAGCTTTCTCAGTCTTCTCCAACTTGAAAGACAGCTTTCACAAACCTTTCAGTTGTTTTGATGTGAGTTACTAAGATGTATTTTTAAGTAGTATTTTTCTCTTAAAAAACCCTTTCTTTTAAAATGTGGTGATATTTTTTCTTCAGTCCCATTACTTATTTTGGCTTCAAACAAGTAAAAAAAGTGGGTTTGCCGAGGCTTAACTTCACATTCACTGTGTGACGTCATTTGATTCATACTGATACCTCTCGTAATCCACTTAATCATGGAGTATAAAGCTGTCTTAGAAAATCACTCGTTGAAATCACTTTGCACTATTCATGTTACTACTAAAAACTTAATTTAGCATCTCTACCACTTAGTATTATGGGGTTTAAGTTCGCTTGTTAGTGAATAGTCTCTGACGTTTACAGGTTCAAGGAGGTGGCTTATTTCTCCTGACAGCAGCATCCCTGGTAGTGCAGTGCAATACGTTTGCATATAAGTGGTTTCTGAAAAGTACTTATGTGATAAGTAACTTACAGTAGTCAGACACCACTGGGAATTGTCACATTTGTGTAGAATCTAGATATAATATCATGAAATCCACAATTACGAAAGAAAGGTAATTTTGTTAGTTTTATTGAGAGCCTGAGGTATTTCTGTTTGTGGTGTGGAATGGTTTGGCCTTACATACAGCAGTTAAATGTACCTTTTACTGAAGTATTGCATATTGGTTGGCCCGCACTGCTCCGTAGAAATGCATTTTTTGCAGAAATGTGGTGCTGGCTTTGTTTTTAAAAAAAAGACACCATCTAAGAACATTTTATTAGAATTATTCTGCTGGATAATAACTAACTCAGCCTTTGAAAAGCTACTTTTCTTTGCATGCCTGGAGATAATTTGGTTTTAGGGGAAGGGTGGCTCTGATAATTGCTCATTCAGAAAACAGCATGATCAAAAGCCTCAGTTGTCAGGTGGTTATATTATTTCCCGCAAGATGGAAGTCATCAAACGGGTGACAGGGAAGTATGGAGGTTATACAGTTTTTAGAATGAAGAGATGGAAGAAAACCACTTAAATTCTGGAATTCCTGTCAGTGGCACTTCACTAAACGTAGTAGAAATTGAGTTGTTTGTACAGGAAAAGCCTTAATACGTGAAAAAAAATACAATGAAAACTACAAGAAAAACAATATATACTGGCTGCCTGATGAAGACAGTCTTTAAACAAAGTTAGCACAGCAGCAGAACACAATACATTTGAGAATACCTCAGGCAAGCATAAAATCAATACTTGTGCAGTAAGCTTGAGTTTACGTAAGTCTTGTCTTGCATATGACTCTGACAGTTTCATTTCATATTATTTTTCTTATGTCTTCAAGAATACTATTTTTCTAGACCTTGATTGCCTTCCTTGTTAAGCCATAAGAACATGTTGCCTCTAGCTTCATGTGTATGATATCGTTTATCACCTTTTATATTTAAACTGATAGTTATTTCCAGGTTACAGCAGAGATCTTTAGCGTCTCTGTTTTATTAGAAAATAACTGAGGCTAGCAACTACAATGTATTGTAAATATGTCAAAGTATTATCATTACTGAGAGGAAAATGAGAAGTAGAAGCAAATAGAGATACATCTTTTTGTGAAAAGACATTTAAACAGGTATAAAGGCTGGGAAAAATTTTTAACATGTACTGTATCACTTCAGTGGAGAAAAGCAAACTATCATGTAAACAAGAGTAGTCCCATATATGTTACATTTTAGGCTAAGATCTGACTTGGACAGTGTTAGAAAGTTACGTTGCTTTCCTGTCCTTTAGCTTTTCTAATTCCGATAACTCAGCTTGGGCAAATTACATAGTCTTCGTTATGGAATACAGAGACTCGATTTGGAAACAAAACCACACAAAGCATTATTTCAGTGTGGCTGAAATCCTACTTCTTTCCCAAAAAGTAAACCCAAATAGGCATCTTTGCAAACTAGAGAGAGGATCTTGGGATATAACAATACCAAAAGACCTCTGAAGTAATAAATAAGAAAAGTTGCCAGTGGCACAGAGCAGCAAAACTCTTGGCTGCCGTTTGACTGTGGAAGAAAATGACACCTCCACAGAATTCCCAGTGGGAACGGAAGGTAAGAGGGCTGTATTTTGTTTCATTCTGTTTTCAAAACTGAAGTGATTACATTATTTTTTTGATTTGAGGTGAATTGAAGATAGTAAAACGATCAGAAAAGGTTACTCAGGATTTCTTTTTTAAGCTAAGTAATAAATTGGAGGCAGCAGAAGAGAGCCAACTATCTACAGATATTAAAAGTATGTTTTAAAAGGTGCTGCAGGCAATTCCTTTTCCTCTTAGACAAAAGTGAGGTAGAGAGATATAAATGGAGAAGTCCACCTGTAGATTCCGCATTCCGACTTGTAACCCAGCGGTGGTTTGTTCCGCGGTGGCTGCCCGGCTGCATCCGTGCCCGGCTCCTGACTGTCCCTGGAGCAAGGCTGGCACCTTCCCCTCTCTCTGAGCTTATCCAGCTTCATGTTCCGGGGACGGATGAGAGAGGATTGATTTCTGAGCTTGATAAAGAGTGTGAAAGAGGGAGCAAAAAGCTAATAGCAAAATTTAGCACAGTGGAGAAAATGCTCCAATTTCTTTTTTGTTGTGCTGTGTATGTTTATGCCCTGAACTGTCTGAATTTACATTTCGGTTCTATTCTCAAAGGTGCCTGCATAAAAGCAATGGATGCACAGTAAATGCTTCCCAGACAAAGGCATTTTTTTTTACTGCTTTTACTCCTGCCTTATCTTCTAAAAAGTTAAATAAATTACAGGCTTTCTAGCCCAATTGCAAGACTGACACAATTTGTTACAAAGCTGTCAAATATTATGACCAAGGAACACCAGTTTGCCAAAATTCCAAGTATTAAAGCTAATATTTAACTTTTAAAGCTAAAATTCTTAGAGTTTCTTGATTTTTTTCTAATAGCGTAAAGCCTAGGACAACGAATTGTAGGGCTCGTACCCCTTTTCTATGAGGTAGCATTAGAGTAGGAGCAAGGAATTTTAGCTCACAGAAAGCAGGAATTCTGCTAAATTAAAGAACAACTCGTTAGCTCTGCTAAAGGAAAAGTGATAAAAAAATGAGTACGCCTGTTCATATCCTTCAGCCAAAGAAAAGTATTGGGAAGTGTTATAAATAGGAACATTGTTCACAGGCTCACTCGGGTTATGTTCACAGCACTAGCAGCCTGATGAAATTAAAAACACATATTTGCTCATTGGAACATACATGAAGTTATAGCCCAGACAGCAATCCTAAATATCACTAGGAGTTACTTTTGCACAACCCATAGACATACAATTGTAGTTCACTCATGGCAATTGCCCCTTTACAGTAGCATAGAGATGAATTAAATTGTAGCTACTTGGGTAATGGCTTGCTACAGAAACCCATAAAAATATCTTCTTTCTATGTTTTTGATAAATGAGCGATTAGGAAGAGATTGTTCTACAGCATTGAGCAGCATTTCTCTCTCAATTATTACATTAAAAAACGACCCTAGACTTGCTTTTTTTCTCTGCACATTGCTTTAGCAATAATTTTACACGGGGTATTTATAGTTTTCCATGGTTCTTATGGAGACACCGACTTTCAAGATTTTTAAATAGAGCATAGAAACGTTTGGCTGGAAATCATCTGCTTCTAAGCAGCAGTGACCAGCCGTGGGATAGGAGAAAGGAGACTGGCAGGGAAGGAAAAGAGGAAAAAGTGAAAGGATGTGCTTGCTTACTTTGTACTAATGAAAGCGTAATTAAAGGGTTTGATCAGAAGGTTCTGGAAGAGAACTCCAGATCCCACTCCCAATTTTGGCCATCATTTACTTTAAGAAATTTTGGAGATCAGTCCTAGTGATGGAGATTTTTATCTGGTGTATCCATGTAGTCAGGCCACAACGTCCAACCATCACTACCTCCGTTTTTGCCCATCCTTCCGTAAAGAAAAGGTTGAGGGTGTTTAGATACAGGAGCTCCATTTGACCCAAATACCCAGAACTAAAACCCCAATGATGAGCTCCGGTCACGATTCCCATTTCCGAATTTAGATATGCACAGGTACGGAGATGGGAAAGCCCAGCCCAGGGGAGCCCCGCAGCTTGGAGGGCGATGCTGTGCTGTCAGCAAAGCGGGGCGAGGGGGACACGACGTGTGACGGTAGTATCGACCATGATGCTATAAATATAGCAGTGCTATAAATTCACTTGAGAAGCTACTGACTTTTATATGGAGCTGATAAAAGAAATGGGGAGGAGACTAATGCAGGGGGTTTTATCCGGTTAAGGGAGGAGCGCTCGCTCTGTCTGTGAATCCAGCAGTCGCTTAGCAACGTAACGATCAAGTGCAAACCTGCGAGATCGACTGAATAATATCCGTGTGATTAACGTAGAATAGACCCGCTGGCTGCGAAGGAGAAAAAACACAGCCCCCAGTGAAAACAGCGTCCTTCCACCAGGACTCCAGGGTACCAGTAAGGAATAATGAACAGCGCCTGCTGCTGCTCTCTACCACCACCGTACCAAAATGATCAATAGCTTTGCCGTAGGGAAAAAACAATTCTATTTCAAACGGTGCTTACGTTTCTCCGGCTGCGTTTGCCCAGTGTCCCCATGGCCTCTGGGGCAGGTTGGGCGTCATTCCTGGTAGTGGAAAATGCTCATTATAAATGTGGGAGTTATGGAGGGTGCTTAACCAGGCAGGATCGAGTCCTCTAGGAAGAATAACCTGTACTGTGTTAACATAACAAGTTTTAAAAGTGAAACTGCCTATGGCCAGGGGTTTTCTCCAGCTCTGAATTTTTTTTTTAAATGGCTATCTGGAAAAGTTCCTATTTTTTCACAAACAGGTAAAGCAGAACTTAACTTAGTAGCAAGTCCTGCATGGGGACCGATCCTACATTTGGTTTATTGTGAAGGGTGTCTGGATTTTGCAGATGATGAAATACGTATCTTGTGGGATAATTTCAGTTTACTGTTCAGTTTACTGCTGTCCCATTAGATTCATTTCATTTCGTTAACCGTTTGTCAGCCAATTTCACAGGATTGCTTGCTTTGTCAGTAATTTTTGCAGTGTTTCAGTCATTCCATTTTGTCATTTTTATTTGCTGTCATGACTGCTGTTGTCAGAAGAGGGTCATGCTGAAGTGCCATGAAGTAAGTGACGACCATAAAGCATAGAGTATTCTATGTTGTACATTCTGCTTCTTATTAATGCTCACTCATTGTTAATGCATTTTAGTGATTTTGGTGTTTGTTACAAAGCGTGATGTGGATTAGGTCATCCTAATCCAGAAATGGTAGCCATTCTAAAAGCAGAAATAGGATGTCATCTCAAGCTGAAATAAAAGCCACTTTCATCAGAGAAGTATTCAGCAAATTTTTTTGTAACATGAGTACGTAAGACTAGATTCCTGAACTTATGTCTGAGCACCTAAATAAGGGGTGTGATTTTTCAAATATGCCCAAATTCTGCTGGATTTTTGGAGGTGGTGGGGAGGGATGACTACTGCAGTTTTACATACCTATGTGAGGTTAAAAGTAAAGACAAACTATCCCTCCAAATAATCAAGATCTACTTCGGTCATCACTGTCAGGTCTTTCGTTCTTGGAAGCTGTGGGTTTTCCCCCTTGCTCCTTCCAGCTTCCCTTGGCCTTTTTCCCTGCAGCTCTCCAAGGAGAGAGGGCTACGGCCGTCTCCTGGTCCTCTGCCCCTCATCGGCACCATTCCCTTACCGCTGGTTTCCAGACATTTGTGACATTTGCATGGAAACTGTTGCTCTTGAACAGACTCCCGCAGACCTTAATGATTATTCTTCACTCCAGCTGAACAGTGTTACTTGCAACAGACACCAACCATTTCTCAATTCTTCTCACTAAAATAACATTATTATAAGATCTATATCCTGCCAGTCATCACGTCAGCCCTTGTTCTTAATCTTCCCCCAAAACAGACAATTATTGTCTTACTTTCCTACATACAATTTTCCTTTGACAGTCCAAAAATAAAGTAAAAATATTGTAAGAGATGAAGGCAAAGTTTTGGGGTTGCACATTCTCAAAAATCTGTAAAAAGTTAATTTCTCTGTATAGGGACTCATTTCACTCATTGGTTCTCTTGGTTGGTGAGGTTTTTTTCACTGATACAATGGAAGAACTTTGTCAGAAACAGCAAGTCTTTTGGCAAGTTAACGGGATAAAACAGCTCCCATGAGAGCATAATCGTTTTTTGGGGTTTTTTACATGGGAGGCTGCTAGGAGCTGTTGCAGTGTGCCATCTTTTACTGATTTGCTTCTGATATTAAGTTAACAGTAAATTTGAATCCTGCAAATCTAATTTAAAATTTAAAAGAATTTCTTGCCTACAAGCTGTGTTGATGGCTGTTATACTTGGAGGCTGCATCATTGTGACATAGGAATTATATATTGTGATTTTAACATGAGGCAACATAATGGGCATGGCAATCAGTGCAGTCTTACAGCAGCAAATGTTTATAAATTACTACCATATGCTGATTCTAATAGAGCAAATTTTATTTAAAATAATTATCAGACTTTTCACCTTTTCAAAAATGAAATTTGGGTTTAGGCAGGTTTAATATGGATTTAATATGTCTAGTATAACAGGTGATCAAATAAGGCATAAGAAATTGCTCTTATTAAAAATCTGGAAAACCCACAACGCAACAAAAACATGCCTGCTCTCCAGCTGGAATGCGCCGGCTCCTTGTTGACCAGGATACTAATCAACCATAAAATGCAAGACAGCTGATGGTTTCGAGGCTGTGTCTGCATCACAGATTGGATTGGAGATGTCATAAATTATCATTTAGGATGCATAGGAGTTACACAATTATGTGTGGTTTTTTCCTTGGATTACAATTACAGTGCAGCAGTCTCTGTAACATGCTGGAGTTGATATGGCAGGTGAAAGAAGGCAAAAAGAAAGGGGAAAAGGGAATCTTGGAATTAAAGACTTCAAACTGAAAGCCTCGAAATGCAACTGTGGGTTTCAGCAGAGTGGCACGAGCTTCACGAGGGCTGTGCCTGTGCCGTGAAGGCTGCGGAGCTGCTAGCAGAGCCGGCTGAAGCACAGCAGCTGGGAGCCAAGCGCAAATGCCGTCTTGCAGGTTGCTGAGTGATTTTGGAGGCAGCAGTGGCCTCAAGTCAGGGGTTAAAACGCATCCTGAAAAGAACTGCTGTTGCAGCAGCAGGGACACACACTGACTCACAGTCTGTGTTCCCAAACGTGTAGAAGAACTAACAACTTCCTTGAAGAAGGTGTGTTGCTGTAGGATTGTCTGTTAATGTTAACAATGTGCTCTGAGATTCCTGATAAAAGGGTTAATATTTATAATAACTTGAGTACTGAAGTGGGTATAAACTGAGCTGGTGCTAAAACCTGATTATTCAGCTAAACTAAAGAAGTTTCTTATCATTGTTCCAGAGATGTATGTTAATAGTCAGTAGTCCTGAACCTGTGGCTTGAATAAAAGCACGATGCCCACGGATCTTTTAATATTGCTCATAGCCGTGCGAAGCCATTACTTTGATCCAGGCTGACAGAAAGTACAACATGGCCCGTATCGCTTTGCTCACCCAGAATTACTGCCCGTGGGTCTGAGAAAGTTAGGTAACACTAGTCTGAGGAATACTTAAAATAAGAGCACACAGTTTACTTTGGGGTGTTTTCTTTTAGTGGGTTACTATACTTTCTTTAAAGGAACAGTGACAATGATTTCCTAAACGAGGATGGCCAGGGAGTCTGTGAAAGGAACAACACAGAGAAGAAGCAGCAAAAGTGAGTTGCAAAGCAGGTGTACACTGAGCCTGGAGTTGTCAGTCAAGTAACAGAAATGACCTTTCAGCATCTAGCGTAATAGAAGAGATTTTCATCATCCATTTGATATTGCCACAATGGGCATGCATACAAAACCATAATTTCCAGTATTTGCAAGACAGGAAAGTTAAGTAAAAGGGTAATTACAGGTAAAGAGATACGGAGACAGTTCCACATTTATACAAAACTCATCCTGCTCTTCTCACAATCACTAGGATGGCATTATCCCAACCTTTTTCAAAGCAGGGTTTTTTTGCGTTAAAAAGTACATCATGCCTTATTAAAGTGTGTGAGACTCCTAATGCTAAGTTAAAGTAGGTAGAAATAACTTGTTCCCCTTGGTTAGTGTAATTTAATAGTTTGTTGCCATAGACTTTTTCTGGAAGAATGCTCAGCTCCAGTCCTGGAAGACAATGAGAGCCACTAAGCTCCAGAAAAATCACAGGAAACACTCAAAACTTTACCAAGTGTTTCCTTCCTTTGTTAAATTACAAAGACATAAGTGCTAAAAGTATTGTTCCTACTGTGTTTTAAGTGAAGTGCCAATCTTTCAACTCTCAGAAAGATCCCCCTGTTCCCATTGAAATACATGGAACAATTTGTGGGAAATCAGTGGGATTGCTCATGTGAATAACGTGTACGTTCTCCAAAAAGTTATTCTTGGTGCTTTTCTAATAACACAGTGTTGGAGCTTTATTTGAATGAGACTCGCTGTGATACGCGCATGCTCTGAATCTCGGTGTAGCAGTGCTGTAGGTTACCCGATGTCTTAGGTTTGTTAATTATGCACCAAATCATCAGACGTGATGCGGGGAGCGTGTTGGTGACAGAGCTCACAACAGCCGTCAGCAAACCAAGGAAACACTGAAGAAGGTCTCCAGTTCAGTACTACCAGGATAGCAATAAGGTTCATGCGACAGAAAGGGGTTAATAGGCCGTTATCATCGCCTCAGGTTAGCTGCCTGCACTACTTCTCTGTGGTAGTGGATGAGTACGTCATGGCGGAGCGGGTTAGGGTAGATGAGGAGGAAGTGCTGCAACCACCGTCTTTTTATTGAAAATTTTAACCACTCTTCTACCCAGGATGTGGGTGACCAAAGTCAAGTCGCTCCCCTTCTGTGGGCATCGCCGATGAGGTTGCGCTGGGGAGCAGACCCAGCGAGACAGCGTAACCCGCGCGGAGCAACGCTGCCATCCTTACCCAGGGCAGAGGAGCAGGAGAGGCTTCTCATTGATAAAGCAGATCTAGTGGTGAGGGCCCTACCTCCCAGAGAACCGATGTGGGGTTTGACCCCTGCGATGTGGATCATTTTGGATACTTCATTTGGTGGCAATTAACACCGAATCTTTAAGCGGTGACTTAGGAAGAGGCCGCAGTTTCTTCCGTAAGAGCAGTTTAAATACGGGGCCTGGAGAACCACACTCTTTCTTTGGCTCCGTAAGAGCTTTTCTGCTCGGTGGTGAATCTGCGTTATTAATGAAAGCATTTGTATCTGACATCATGCACCCAAGTCATCTTCAGTTCTGCTCAGGCATGAGAGGTCAGGCCTGGGGGCAATCTGGCACTCAGACGCAGAGGCCTTCAGTCAGGGTCTGGGTTAGAAATCCAACTACGGCATCCTCCAGATCATCCTCTGGGGTCCGTGGCATCGCTTCAAGGATAAATAAATCCTTCCTTTGGTCTGGAAGTGCCTGAAATTAGTTGTCTGAGGGTTTTTCTGAGTTGGCATGGTATTTTAAAAGTGAAAAACTCCGGATCTTAAGGCACCCAAGGGCTCGGTGGAAGACCCTGCTGTGCACACGCCGACTGGCAGAATTTTCTCACGAGAAGTAAGGGTTGTAGGGTTAAGCATTTTATATGAACAGACCTCAACCTGACTCTTCTGCTTCTAAATTTGTTCTATAGCCACTAGACAAAAGCGGACTCATCTGCTCCTTCATGCACCTTGTCAGCCCCAGTATCAGAGCTGGCCTCTCGGCAAGTTTCATGCCTGCTTAGTGTGTAATCTGAAATTTCCTTTAGGCGAGAGATAGGTGCCAGTGACTTGATCACAACTACATCACCTCTGGGCACACACGGTAATAAGGATTTGTCTCCTTAGGTTTTGTACTGAAACTGCCAAAGTATAATTTCTGGCTAGAAGGAAGTGGACACAGGAGTCCTTTTATGAACCTTCGAAGGAGTCTTTCTTTTTAAAGCATGAAAAGGCCCGCTGAACAGAAACAGAAATAAGAGGAGCTTGTGGAGCATGTTCTGTAAACAAATGGAAATACAAACATACCCTATAATACAAATGCAGCGTAAAATTCACTGTGTAGATGGCCAAAGATCCAAAATCCAATGCTTTTGATACTTTCCCTAACTACTGTTATTAGCTGTGTTATCCAACAGTGTAAAACTGAAATGAGGACCCCCACCCCTCCGCACAACGAAGGGAAGCTCAACTCCTGATTGCACTTCATGGGGAGCACAAAGTGCTCATGCCACTTGGTGTTTCTCATTTAACCACGAGTTAATTTGGTGTAGCCTTAAAAAGGAAGGATGTGCTTTTCTGAACTGCTCATAAGCAAAGGTTTTGTTTTTAACGATGGCTTACCATTGATGATTGTTTTACGGGAAAGATTTAATGATACCGTCTTAGTACTTTTAACCTGGTATTGCTTACTAAAAAAAGAGAAAATATTCAAGCAGTCTGAAACTATACTTACCACGCGTTGATACAGACAACCTTTCAGCTGGTGGCTGCTATATCTAACTTCCCATGTCTGTTTCCCATTTCAGGAGCACGGAAGTCATGAGTACTGTCTCAGGTACACGAAGTACAACAATCACTTTTACTGTCCGACCTGGAGCCAGCCAGCCGATCACACTGCAGAGCAGGTCCCCAGACTATGACAGTAGGACCTCAGGAGCAAGACATGCTCCAAGCCCTGTGGTTTCACCAACAGAGATTAATAAAGACATCATGCCTGCTCCTCTGACTGCTTCTGCTTCAGCTTCATCTCCTTCTCCAACTTTATCCGATGTATTTAGCCTACCCAGCCAGCCCCCTTCTGGGGACTTATTTGGCTTGACCACAGGGCGCAGCAGGTCTCCTTCTCCCTCAATATTACAACAGCCAATCTCAAATAAGCCTTTTACAACTAAGCCTGTCCACCTGTGGACTAAACCAGATGTGGCAGATTGGTTGGAAAGTCTAAACTTAGGTGAACATAAAGAAACATTTATGGACAATGAAATAGATGGCACTCATTTACCAAATCTACAAAAGGAAGATCTGATAGACCTTGGAGTGACTAGAGTTGGGCACAGAATGAACATAGAAAGAGCTTTGAAACAGCTGCTGGACAGATAAGAATAGCTATTTTGCCTCACAAACTTCTGTTGATAACTAGAGATGGGCTGGTACTGAAATACCCCAAATGCCTTGTCTGTCTGCGAGTGCCAGCAAAATTGGGGGGGAGGGGGAAAACAGTTGAATTCCTGGTACTCAGGTAATGCAGACTGTATGCTACATGCCCAAACATAAATCTAAATATGTTACGTGAGTGGGGCCATTTTATTTCAAAGTTGTGGGGAGATACGAGAGAGAGAGAGAGAGAAAATTGTTAACTTCCAAACCACGATCTCTTGATAATGCCCTTCTGCTGGAACCGTTACATACCACTTTTTCTTTCAATTTAGAATTGCGAGCGTTTCATTTTTTTTACTGAAGAGCACTATATTCTCTCCTTGACATTCAGTCTCCGAGCAGGCTTCCTTCCCCAACCCTTAGTTCCTTTTAAGAGGACAGATTGCTTCATTACCATTCAAACCCATTTTTATTAGTAGCAAAGGCACAATATGAAAAGACAGGTGCAGAAGTTCATATTACTGGTTTTTATTAGTTTAGCTCTCTGATTTGTTGGCAGTGAAGCTGGTTGTTCTGCTGGAATTAGTTCAAAGGTAACCTTGCTCTGTTTTACCTGGTATTTCTTTATTTCTGCAGTTACACTTAGCACTCTTCCAAGGTGGCAGAACAAGTTCAATACATGCTCCATTGACTTGACCTGTAAGACGATGCAGACGTTGCATAAAAACTGAGGAGGAATGCACACTTAGAGGTACAACAAAATGAAGCTAGTTTGAACCTGAGACCCCCAGTTTTCAACCAGCTAAACTACTGCTAAGTCGCAATATGAACTCTACAAGCCAGTAAAAATTTGGGGTTATGTACAGACGCATCTTTTGGACTTCACAGTCAGATACTCAAATATGCTGAACCCTGAGAGGTACTCTTTAAATCAGTGAGTGGTAAGTGCTGAGCTATTTTGAACATCAGGCCAAGAAAGAAGAAAAAGATAGATGAATGTTCCCATTGAAGTCAGTGGGAAGGTTGCCAGTATTTTAAGTGAGAAAGGGATTTCAGCCTGGTAGCAGAAATGGCAATGTTTCAGCTTGTTAAAAAAGGTAAAAAGGTAATGCCAAGATGGAACGAGGTATATACAGTGTCTCGGAACGCCTGTGTTCCAAGGGCCAGGAGAATTGGGTAGGTATCCCGTTTCTCGTTTTTATCACTGTTAACAGGTCTTGGCCTCTGGACAAGGAGAGCAGACTGAGCGCTTCAGGGGGAGCTGGACGCTGCCCATCGGCCTCCAGCGATTTCTTTGCCCGGCCGTTAGCGGGGTCGCAGGAGAGGTGCGTGCACCCCACAAGAAACCAGGCGGCCGCGGCCGAGTGGGGCCTGGGCGGTGGGCTAGCAGAGCTCGAGAGCTTTCCGGGAGACTTCAGTCAGCGGGGGAGAAACACAGAGATTTGGTCAATCTGACTTTTTTTTCCTTTTTTTTTTTTTTAAAGTTAACAAGTCTCTCTCTGCATGTTTGAACTCCCCTTGTAATTAACACCTCTTAATATCTGTGAGTTTTGTAGGTCTTTATTAACATACTCTTCAAGATGTTCAAGGTGGGTAAATTGTGTGTGGATGGCTAGACTGCCTACCTACCATACTTTCAGGTTCTCTTACATTTCGCAAGGTACCTGAACTTTCTTTCCTTGATATGGTCCTTGACATGGTCCAGCCTATCTCTAATTTTTTTATTGTGATTATTTTTGCTCACAAACAAGTGTCTAATTAGGTCTGCAACAGCCCTAGTATGAGTACATAAAGTTTAGCATTTTAAATATCTTTCTTTACTGCAAGTTTAAATAGTTGTACAGATAGTTTATAAGCACAATATTTTAAGAAAATAAGTGGCTGGTCTACTGGGCAGCCTTTGTGCCACTTCAGTGCTAGAAAGTTAAGAACAAAACAAAAAAACAAAAAAAAACAAAAACAAAAAAAAAAAAACCAAAAAAAACTTTTGTGGTTTACTACTATTTCTGTGGAATAATTATGAAGTCTTGACCTTTTTAAAATCAACCTCATTTGGATGCATCTAAACCAGCAGAGCTGTGTTATATTTTCTATCTTTGCTAGAACTTCTACAAAGGAGGATGAATATTTCTTCAAAAGTGGTTATAGTTACCAACGCATTGGATACTCATAAAAACCAACTTATTTAGCCTCCTGCCCCCTTTACGGAACAACAGATCTTTCGACTTAACATCTGTTACTACACTATATTTGTATTTGAAAGTTCCAAGTAACCTTGTAATAAAACTCGAGTACTAAGGCATTTTACTTTCAAGAGTACTGAATTTTCCGTAGGTGGTGTAGAAAACGGCAGTTTCATTCAGATAGTCGATACAGGCAACTTGAGGCCATCAACTACTTTAAGAAGTGTAAAAATGGTAATTTAGCCATCATTGTCTTCCATTTGGTGATATGACAGAATTCAGTAAATAAACCACTAATGCCATGCTCTTTTTTTTTTTTTGTTTCTTTGGGTACAGCTGATATTACCTCTATAACATGTGCCAGAACATACATTAGAAAACACGGTAGTAAAAGAAAATGTAGAAGTTGACTTTTAAGCTGCTTTTTAATCACAACCTTCCTGTTGAATTTCCGTTGCACAAGTGCTGACATACACGGTAAATTCCAGTTGACGGTAATCCCTTTCTTACACAGGTGTGTTTCTTGCTCGTGTATCTTTTCAGGTACTGAAAGACTAGGTACAATACAATTAGTAGAAAAGAGGTTTAACACGTTAAAGAGCTAATGAAATAGTTTATTTTTTACATTGTGTCTTACAAAGCAAAGGTAAGGAGACCTGAGAGGACCTACTTTCACCAATAAAATACACCTCTGCCAAGATGAATTGGTCTCTAGCTCTGTGATGATTTTGCTACAGAAAGCAATAGTAACAGATACGACGTTGCCTCCGAGTATTTTCGTCAGTCTGGAAATGTTGGGGGGAGGAGAGAAGACCCATTTATTTCATGCTACTATGATAGTGAAAAGCAAGTTGTTAGAGATCTATGAAATACGTTATGATATTCTGGGTTTTAGGATCAACTTTTGTTTATATACTGTAATTTAAATAAATTGCATTTACATGCCTAGTTTCTGTAATATTTGTGTATACAATACCAAAATCTTACAAGATGTAAATTGTGTATAACTGCACAGACTCCTTTCCCTAGGTGTCTGAGAACATTTTAAGTTTAATTCATATATTATAAAATGACTAGATGTGACTGTTGATTTACAGAATTTACATATCACAAAAGTTAATTAATTATTTGTGGTACTTAAGTTAATAAAAATAGTGATTTTTTTTTCCTCAGTTCTTAAAAAGCATTACCCAGTTGATCTGGCGATGATTACGTGTATGAGCCACAAATATTGATAATTTTTCCATTACATTTTTTCTTTTCTTTTCTAGATATTAATATGTTTCTCGCTATAGTTTGTGCAACAACTTGTGTTCACGTTATCTATGTTGCTGTAATTTTTGTGCTTTAATTCCTCTTATTTCGACTGATTAAAAAAATCAAGCTCCTGTAACTTGCACTTTTCCCCAATCCTTAATACTCTTGTATGGCAACCAAAATTACTGTAAGAAATAAATATAATATTGCACTAAGGTTGTGGTTCTGATTGCAAACAGAGAATACTGTCTGAAGTTTTATTAAAAAACGAAAAAGTTGCCAAAAAACTTGCAAGCTGATGTTACTGAAAGTGCATAAAATGCTTTAACAAAATGTAGATAGAATTAAGGCAAAACGATTGATTTATTGTTGGGACAAACATTTCCTTTTTATTTCTTCTTTTTGGTTAAAGCATTCTTTATGCCGAACATTAGTTCATTTACTGAATTTCAGATTCATGTTTGAAATTTGAAAAGTAAAACTTTTCAGCAAGAGGTAGAAAAATACCGATCTATTTGCCTTAAGGTGGATTTTGAATAATCATTGAATATTTTTTTCTTGGCTGAGCGTGTGTGTGGGAATGCATGCTCTGAACTTAGTACTACTGGTCGTATAAGGCACTCGCTTCTGGATCTGTTCTGCAATTTAAAAAGGCACTGAAAAGTTGGGGGGAGGGAGGGGGAGGGCTGAAGTTTTTCTAGGGCAGAACAGCTTTACAGAGGAGGAAAGGAAACAATGCTCCTTATCAGACTTTGTGCATCTTGTGACTAAAATATGTACCAGCAGGGTATATTTGTACTGTGAATAAACAAGGCTTAAAATGGAAAAAATGAGGAAACTATTCACATCTTCTTTTGGCTTAATCTAAAAATTTGTTTTTCTATCTTTAAATGGTGATGCAATGAAGAATCTTTTTTATTTTTATTTTCTAAGATATTGGAATAAATGCCTAGAACTGTTGCCATTTGGTTTCATATGTTCCTTAACTATTATTCTCAGATGCTGTTCTAGTTCATCATTTTTGTAGTTACCTGTTATTTCTCTTACATTTTTCCAACAACAATTACTTGGCAGCTTTGTTTTGTTAAAAAAAAGATAGAAGAAAAAAACAGCCTCTTTTTTTTTTATTTATTTCAGGTATTGTGGCAATCCAATGGTAAACGTCTGTGTATCTAAATAAAGTCAGGTATTTCCAGGGCAAAACAAAGAATGCTTTGCAATTGTCAATGCTTTGTTGGTCAAAGAAATGAGAAGATTTGATCATTGCTGTTGTAGTGTACCTTGTATCAATGTGTTGTGGGTTTTCTTCCGTTCTTGGTTTTCTGTGGTTTTCTGCATTTCGTGGTCTTTCATTCCTTTTGTCCAACACCGTGAAAAAAAAAAAACGGTAGCTATGATGGGCCACCCAGAATAGCACGATTGTAACAATACTTCAGAATACGTAGTTTTAAAAAAAGAAGTATGTGCCTTATAATTTTCAACCTGGAGAAACTACACTGTATTTAACATAAAGAGCTTTATCTTCAAGGTATTCTAGTACCTGACAAAAAGAGCTTGCAGTGCTGGCTTTTGACGCGAGAAGTCTGTGTCGCTGCATTAGGAAAAAAGGTTAGCAAAACTGAAATACTGTATATCTTATTTTGAAACATTTTCGGCATTAGAGACTGATTTGCAGTCCTCTAGTCAAATCAAGTAAATGAGGGGGGAAAAATGAAGTGAGACTGTTACTTTGGGTTCAGTTTACTACCATAAATACTTGCGTGGTTATTTGTGTAGTTGACATGTACTGTATTTCACAGACAAGGTAATAATAATAATAAAAAATTAACCAAGTGGACTTAATGCTTTTAAGTCTGACACAAACTGGTTCTATAACGCTGACATCTAGTGGAATTTGATGGACATAGTCTCGGAGCAATATAAGATCTTTCTTTTAAAATATGTATTTATTTTAAACAATTGTCATTCTTTCTACAATTGTCATTCTTCCTACAAGAAGTCATTTTAGCAAATTTTTTTATTATTGTAAGTAAGTTGGCCTGAATATTTAAATCGGAAAAAAAGGCTGACTGTATAATTACACAAATTATACACTGAATGAGAAGTCTTGAAAGAACCGTAATGTGTTTTCTAGTTTGTATGTGGTTACGTTTTATCAGTTTTATGTTTTGAATGTTAGCACCTCCATCTGCATCAAGCATGGTTTATAACGAGAATGTAGTTTTTGTCTCCAGTGCTGCAAACCTTGGACTGTTTTGAACAGTTTCAAACATTGCAATCTGATGAAGAGCAGATATTTCAGATCCAAACTGCAGAAGAGTGGAAGGTATTTAGGTTAGGGATTAGTTCAGAATAGCTGGTGGGTTATTTCCCAGATGTACTTGCAGAACTGAAGTTTGGTTTCTCAAGTAAAATTTAAGTTTTTTCCTCAGGACTAATGCTAGAAGGAATACGTGCACGTGTGTGTGAGTTCTCGTATGCTTTTAATGTAAAGGTTCTTGGACAGCATTAGCAATTGATGTACAAATAGGACACCAGTGTTGCATGTGCTTAAAAATGTATTGGAATAAATGTTGCGGTGTACCTTTTTGCTTTGAAAATCTGAAGAGAATACAATATACAGAAATTTCAAAATGTAATTCATGTTTTAATGGGTTATTTTCCACTGGTATTTTTGCATTATCTAACTGTCGCTAATCTCCTAGCTTCCTTATATACTTAAAAGCAATTTAAAGTAATTTCTTGTAACTTCTAAAGAAAAGCCTAGGTTTGGGGGAGAGGAGATAACCTCTCTGCTGCACAGCCTTCCGAAGCCTTTGATTCATTTTCCTTAGGGATGTTCTTCTTCAAAACAAATCCTGGGGGAAGCATTGCCTCATGATGATGACGTAAAGAATTCACAGCTCCCTAAACAGGCGCTCGGTCATCCACAACAAATTTTGGGCACTGCCAAGCGTGGCACTCCTGAGCGAACCTGCCCCTAGGAAATATTTAGCGAGGAGCTACTGTGGCCATGTCATTCGTTTGTCATTTTGTTCGGATCTTGTTGGTGCATCGTGAGGTCTCGATGGAAGTTGCTGCCAGACCTTTTCAGATGTGCACTGGTGAAGTCAAGGTGAGAGCTCTGAGTCTCTTTAGAGGAGAACAGAAAGGTGGCCGAGGCAGAACGTGAAGTGTTGCTTACTTACTAGCCCACACACAGTGTTGAAAAATGACCAAAAAAAAAAAAAAATTTTCGTACCTGGACATAGTCAAATTTGAGGTCTGTGTCTAATTGTGCAAAAAAAACCACTGTTGTGACTGGGATTTTATTTTTTACTTCAAGCCGTGCCATATCCCCTGTTCTCCATGTGCTCTAGCTGTCTCAGTGATTTTCTTTCTTTACAAAGCAGTGGGTGTTAGTTTTAATGTCTTCAGCATTCTGTAAGCCTGTTTAATTCACCTGTAAGACTTTAGAGTGACCCAGTAACAGATGACATGCTGTACGTTTCACCTGAGGTTATTTGAAATCTCTAATAATGCTAATTTTCTGCATTACAGAGAAGACCTGAAACAAGGGTAGGTGACTTCCAGAAGACACTTGGCAATTTTTAGAAAAGGAGCTTTTCAGAGAAAAATTCTTCACGTGCCACGTATATTCAAGGCAGATCATTTACACCCCTTGCCTTTTAGTCTACCACTGCTGCACAGGTCCTCACTCAAACAGGTGTTCCCATACCCCCTTGGTACTGTTAGGCAATCTTCAACCCTTTAAAGAAAAGTCACTAATACTAGCCCCGATGCTGGGTGCCTTAACTGCCAGCGCCGATGACGAGGCTGGTTTGTTCTCAGGGAAGATCAATATAGCATATTATACACTCGGAAGATCAGTGCGATGGAAACAGGGAAAATTTGCTTGTACAAAATGCACCAAGTGGAAAATCTCGCCATGAATCCATGCGAGTAATCTGTTGGAGGTGACAGAAAAGAAGAGAAAACTTTGTCTAGATGAAGGCATGCACAATACACAGCCATGAAAAAGGCAAGGCTTTTTCAACAAGAAGTAAGGCCCTATTAATGTGAGTGGGCTGAAGGGCGTTCACAGGAGCTCATCTGCAGCGGGTACAATGGGGATGGGTGTGGGAAACGGGTTCGGCGAGTGGGGGCTTGCAGCAGGTTCTAAAATGACTCGGTCTATTTAACCAAGCAAATAGAAGGCTGAAATGAGATGTCTGCTTTTCCCACTCACATGAGTGGGTGAACAGCCAGGAGAGGGATTTTAACTAAAAGGAACATCGGCCCGAGAAGAACACGTTAGCAATGGGCGATGAATAAATTCATGGGAGAAAAAGCCCTGAGCGTGAGAGGAGCGGGGCTGCGGTGCAGGCTCCTCCGAGGAGTAGCGTGGGAGTTCACGGCCCCTGCAAGTTCATAAACAGAGAAGTCTTGGGTTTATTTCCCAGGGCACGCGGGCTTATCCCGGGGCACCTTGGGTGCAAACTCCTCTGCCGAAGCCATGGGCTGGGCTGGGAAGAAGCGGGTGGTGGGAGCCCAGCCGCCCCCCAGGGAGAAGCCCCCTTCGCCGGGAAGAGGGATGGAGGCTTTACACCGGTGCTTCACCGCTGGACTGAGGCTTCCGCGCTGTGCGACGGGGCCGGGGGTGGCACCTTCCATGTGAAGCCCTTATTTTGTAGGATTTCAAATTGTTTGGCCCAGCACGGCGCAGGGGAGGCTGCAAAGGCTCACAGGTCGAGTCCCCCTCGTCGGAGAGCAGGGTGGGAGGCGAGGGGCTGGCAGCTGGGAAGCCCGGATCGCTACATCTGCTACAGGGGGTGATTACATACTTTACATTAAAAAATAATCATCAGATTGATACCGAAGCACTAGAGCAGAGAAACGAAGCCTGGGACGCACACCTAAGGGATGCAAAACCTAACGCTAGGCTGCAGCGTTAATAAATTTCAGGGGAGAGGGGCTGTGTGCTGCCAAGGGCTTGTTCAGGAAAGAGAAAATCCTGCCACTTCCCAGCGGCAGCGCGTCTTCTTGTCAAAATAAAAGTAGGTGTTTGAGCTGCAAGTCGTTATTGATTAAATTAAAAATTATGCAACTCGGGGACTCGGCCCCTAGCCCTGGTGTTGCTCTCAGTAAGTGCTGTACCGCTTACTCCTCACTTCAGGTTTTGTTTGTTTTCATGAGTTACTTAAAAAACCAACAACAACAAAAACCCAAGTAAATAAAACAGCTAAAGACCATTGGATTGATGCTGGCATC
This sequence comes from Elanus axillaris, assembly GCA_026212715.1. Classification (NCBI taxonomy): domain Eukaryota; kingdom Metazoa; phylum Chordata; class Aves; order Accipitriformes; family Accipitridae; genus Elanus; species Elanus axillaris. The sequence continues at coordinate 26,696,199 of JANZLQ010000022.1, read as the reverse complement.
ACTCTCCCCCTGTCCACGGTAGCTGGGAGTATTTATGTGTATGACATCACAGCTGACATCATATCCTAGATGTCTGTAAAAAATAAAAGCCAGGAAATCAAACACTAGGTTTTTGCATTACCTAGATTAAAGAGAAACAAATTTAAATTTTTCTTGACAGATTTTTGCTAGACAGCTTTGCGGGCACGACTCCGTCCTGACACGTCCCTCTGCGGCAGGGTGCCCTCCCGTTATGAGGACAGACCGAGGGTGCTGTAACCCCCCGCCCCGGGAAGGGGACCCCGCATCGGCACCGTTGCGCCCGGTCAGACGTGGTACCGTGTTGCACGGTGCTTCTTCCTCCCGTCTGAGCAAGCACCGGGGCAAGCCGGACTCTCTGCAAGATGCCTTTTATCTTAGGTGGAAGTTACTGGAATTCAAAGGGATGTTCTGGTATCTGGTGAAGCTCGATCCACCACAAATTCCTCGACCGGCATCCTGCTAACGAGAATATAAATTACAACAAACAAAAGCACCTGACCACCGTTTGGAGGCATTTCAACCTCACCCTTATTTGTTGACTTTTTATTGCCTGGTCCTGTGGTTTAGCCGTGGGGCTCATAAAAGGGAAGGACCAGGAGGTGGGCTGGTTCTCAGCCCTGTCGGGAGGAGCTGGGATCACAGCTCCTGGGCTGGAAGGCTCATTCCTTTCCCTGCACTGTTTTAAGGGTAAGGATTTTTAATTTCAGCCTATTGTACTTGAATATTTTTTGTTCTCTTCTCCTCTAAGCTGTCTGGTGCTAGGTCATGTCATCCCCCTTCCTCTTTCCCCTTAGGATAAAAGCTACCAGGGCAAATACTCGGGTTGGGGTTTTTAGTTCAGCTTGTATGCAAGGATAGTAGAAAACTTGTAGCAATCTCTATAAAGCCTGAAAGCTTAATTTTAACAAAACACATTAATTTTCTTTTTTTTTTTTTTTTCAACCACTAAATAACTGATGAAACTTTCTAGCCAGAGGGTGCTCTAGCAGATGGGAAAAATCCTGTCTAGTTAGCCACAATAACAAATCCTCTGAAAAATGGTTTTCCAAGATTTGAAAGGCAAAACTAATATTCAGAAACAAACAGAAACCAAGCTGTGTTGTGGATGATTCGCTGTCCCTGAAAGGGTGACAGACTAACTTATTAATAAGGACATCAGTGTTGCCAGCCAGTTGGACTGTGACAATATTTCATTATATTTGCCCACTTGGAGTACTGAAAGCACAAGTTTTATTTATTTATTTAAGACTCTTGGGTTTATTAAGAGTAAGTTTTATCCCTGAACTGTCAATAGAGGCTCAAAGAAAACCTCCCACAGATATAAAACCAACTCATTCTGGTCTGTTTGGATTTTAAGTCTAAGAACTGTTGAACATTTGGGGTTGTAACACTGACTTGTGCAGAGCAAAGAGGAAAAGCAGCCCCGTTTAGTAATCTCGGTGACTCTCAGAGAAGCTGTGCTGGTGAATTGGGGTTGGGAAGACTGGCAGGACGTTGCACGACTGCGATGGGGCAACTTCTGCCTTGTTTGGTGCCATTTTTCTACAGTGTGTTAAGAGTGATGGTCCATCAAGACTATCTGGAGACCTGAGTAACATTTTCAGAAGCATTTGAACACATTTGTCATCTAGGACCGCATTTACAGGGGAATTCAGGCAAGCAAATACGTAGGCAGGTGGCTGACAGTTGCTTACATTAATGAAAAGTGGAAACACACAAAAAGGAAAACCATCCTGTCAGCTACCACTATTTTTTTTTTTTAAACTCGGGTCAGTTTCTCTTTGTTGACTCATCTCTTGTTCTTCCTGGATATACGATATCCCTTATTTTGCTTCTAGCGCTTTCTACCTCACATTAAATATTTTTCCATGATTGCTTCCCAACAAAACTTAAAAACAAAAAAAAATTTGATCTGCCTAAGCGAATTCTTCTGGGCACAGATCAAAACCATTTTATATTCAGGAAATGTATAGGCATTCTAGGTGGTAAGATGTGGTGGAATGGTATTACTAGCAGATGATCTGATTTATTAAATAAATAAGAACCAAACCAAACAAAATCCATATAGTTTCATGTATTAGCTAATTTGAATGATGCATATAAATGACTGGAGAACTTTCCCGAGCTGAGCTGGGCGAGTTGTACCATGGGTACAAAGCTAAAGCCCGAGCACATAGTCCCTCCTCCTACTCCTCTGCTCAACACTTACAGGGAAACAGGAGAACTGCTCTAAGGAGCAGGAGAAAAAGATGCCAAGTGTGTAGAGATGCTACATACATAGTAAATGTTGTGTAGAGTGATGACTAAAGGCATTGTCTAGACTGGGAGTGCTGGAGCTGTAGGCAAGCTCTGTTAGGTGTAAACCCCTGCTGCTACTTTTTGGGAGGGAGTGCACGTACATTGCTGAAATCTTGACTTCAGTTACACTTTGTCTTTTTTAATGACTACCTAGGCTAGTAGGTACTGCTCCAGCCTATGTTTTGGGGATCTTGGTTTGGTAAGGGTTGGATATTTGTACTGTCTAGACAAATGTTAGAACAACAATGCCTATGCAATAGGCTAATAAAGGGCAGGATTTAATCAACCACTTCTAATATGGTTAGAGTCCTTCAATATAAATAGCATTTTCTTTGTATAAAGGATACTTGCAACTTCAGTGTAGAGAACATTGGAATTTGGATCTGTTTGTAGTCTTCAGCTAGAAAAGCCAAAGGCTAAAACTGACATCTAAGGTTTACAGAAGGTTATTCGAGTACAAATTAGCACCAATGCAATTTGAAAAGCGGGAGGCTTGGGTAAGAAGGAGCTCACTAGAGAATTTGTTTCCAGATTGCATTGGAAATAACACCCAATATTTAGTAGAGAAATGTTATTACAAGCTTAGACTACTACCAGACTGTATTTGAGTTCTTACATTGCTACATTAAGAAAGATTTTGATTGCCTTTATCAAGGCACTTGCTTTGTGGACCACATTAAGGTTTCTTGCTCCGCTGTGTAAACACAAGGGAGTCGGAGCCCTAAGAGGCTCAGTTTATTAGGATTTTTTTCTAGCTGGCATAAATAGACGAATTCAGAGTAAGATGATATATGCAGTAGTTTATATTTTATCAGAAATGGTAACAGCATTCTGTGTGCCTGGGAATAACAATTGATCTTGAGCTCAAGCATAAAGGTATTAAGGCTTGCTGGGCTGGGCTGGGCTGTGTGTAGGCCAATGGCCAGGGCTGTTTGACACAGATGAACACTCATCTGACTAATAGCAACATTAATAATAAAGTTAGAAGTAGTACAAATGTAAACAAGGACATAATTAGCTAGTACCTGTGGGTTAAATGAACATACATTGCTGAATAAAGTTAGTAAGCGAGTGAGCTAGGGCACGGAACAACACGCCTTAGGAGAAGATGGCCAACAGAGAAGAATGAGAAACATCACCTGGGGACAGAACTATTCTCTCCTCCAGTTCCTCGTTGTGGCAGGCAAGGGAACGGTAGCTGCTCTCGCATATAAAAGTGCTTACCTGTGTTTTAGTAGGAGAGGAAACTTGGCTCTTCTTGGTTTCTACTAGGAAATGTGAGAGCTCTGGTTATTGACGGGATGAAGCTACCCATGAAGAAAGGAGCTGGTCCTTGGCTCTGGCTCTGCTCTGGATCTGGCAGTTAGCAGCTCCCTTTCTTCCAAAGTTTCAGCAAATGCTGATTCCTGTCCAAGATTCAACAAAAAACTTAATGTGATTTTAAGGATGTCTTTGTACTTCTGCTGACCTACCTGAAGTTTAGTTTGTTGTACGTTTTGCCCTCAAAGAAAGGCCAATAATTACTGGTGCTAGGCATGTGCACTGTAGGCTTTGTTCCAGAAAACCCAGAACCTTTAATTTAAGATCTTTTACATTAAATGCTAGACTGTGGACCTTCCTTAAATTAAAAAAAAAAAAATCAATATGACATCACTTTCACTTACAGCAACTACCTGCCATAAATCACTGTAGGTCTAAATCCGATCCAAAATATTTTCTAACAGAGATATCAGCTACAAGGTTGGCCAAAAGTGCTTATGAAAAACCAAACCTCTTTGAACAGCTGCAGGTAGAATTGGCCTGCCTGACATTTCTCTCACAGTGTGAGAGACATGGTCTACCCATCCAGCAATGGTCTACCCACCTTGAAATAGGGACATCTCTAGGCGTCACAGTACGACCCAGGGGTTTTGCATTAGCCCCCTGCTAGCTGCCCGCACTGTTGGTCTAAATCATCCTTAACATCGCGGTCTTCTCTTGCCAAGGGAGGACACTTCAGCGCAGCCACGACCCGGCGCTCACAGAAGGGATGGCAAGGACTCGGCACAGCACACGCTGGGCAAACAAAGCTCAAGCGTTAAACCGCTCTCACCGTTGCTCTCCTTGATTTTACCAAACGTAGCAGATGTGAAATCAGAAACTAGATACAGCAAGAGGAAACTGGCACGCAGAGGGATGTGCAGAGGACTGTGTTTATCAACTGGAGCTTTCTTCAGATGACAGTGTGAAAACTTGGGAGGGCAACTGGCAAAAGAATCGCAGTTTAAAGCAGTCACCTGAACAGGTGGAACAGCATCGGCATTTACCTGGAGCATTTTCAACACAAAAATGCCCCGTGTGAGCGGATGCAACTGAGCAGCTGGAGAAGCCCAACTAGCTGAAGAAGGAGCAAGAGCCAGAGGAGGTGATCCCATGCTGGGGAAAGGGAGGAGGCACCCGGCAGGAGGGTCGTCTCACGCACAGCCTCACTAGCAAACACGTCCCGTCAAGGGACATCAGGCACGCAGGGCCAGGCAGCACCTATAATGACAAGATAAGCCTCGGTGTGACAAGTTTGCTCTAAGAATAAGAAAATGGCTTTTGATGAAATTTTGGTTCGATCTTGTGCTGTTCTGCCCAAGCGAAGTCTTACGTGCAGTCCAAGAGCTATATTGTTTTCCAGGTTGGACCATCTGAAGGCTGTTAACACAAGAAACCACTCTGTGACCGTAGCAAATGTACTCTCGTGAGGGAAGGAAGCATTGCCACAGGTTATGAAACACAGTCTACATGGAGGGCGGCACAGTCCCGCTCTACATGGTAGCTCCGATGCCACTGGAAAAGCCAGCAGCTGTGGAGTCATTTGTTCATGCAGTAAATCATGCTGAACTTGAACACTGATCAATTGGCTATAAAATTACCACGGACTCCTTTTAGGCTAATGTCATCCTGTGAGCTTAAGATTTTGAGCATTAATTCACCAAAGGAGGTAACTTTTAAATTTTTTCTACACGGAGGAATGATGTGGGCACAGGCTGGACGTTGGCATCGTACTTGCTCCTCCCCAAGTGCCTCCAGCATGAGCTCCTCCATTTGACCGCTTCCTGGCCTGGTCTCCAATCACTGATGCTATTGAAGAAAAATATTTCTTTATCCAGTTAAAAAGTTCTAATAATTCTTCAGTGACAGCTTTACTAGGCTCAAAACAGGGAGGAAAATTGCTATTAATAAAAACTATAAAGCTTTTTATCTGACATTTTCACAACTAGTCTGAGCAAAGGTAATATTATTTAGCCTCTTTGGCCTCATTGCCAAAATGGGCAAGAAAGTGAACGCGTAATTTCTCTAAAACTTTCATAGGCATGTCCCTTACAAACCTTTTAAGAGAAAATCAATTAAATAAGATTCTCAGTGATGGCCCAGCTCCTAACTTGGCATTAGCCTGAAGTTTATTCTTTACTTAGGACTCCTTCGCTTGCAGCGGAGCTTGGTGTCTAGATAATTTATTAACCTTGTTTAGCTTTTAATCTTCAGTATCTCTGACATCTTGTACTTTTGCCGTACACTGCACTGCCTCAAACATCTAGAACCTGAAATGTGGAATTCAGCACTGAAAACGCTGACCTGGGAAGTTGTGTGAGCCCAACTGTCCGAGGATCATCTTCTCTTTTTTTATGACGGGAATTCTGCTAGAAGCTTAGGGTCACCCAAACCAGGTGTAGCCATCCCCTGGGCTTTGAGCTGAGCAGTAAGCACAGCCTGGAGGAGGACAAGAACACCAAAAGCCATCCTTTGGCTCTGGGACTGCGATTTGGCCATCCTCCTTTACCTGCAGAAAGAGAAGAGGCGAAGGCATCTAACTGCACAGCTGTGCGATTTTCTGCTTTTCAGAGCCTTTATGAAGCAGATTGGCACCATGCCTCATCTGAAGGCTAAAAAGAAATAATGGTATTTTTAATTCTGAAGTGCCACCATCTCTTTCTTTTTAGGTAAGTGTATAGATGGCTGCTGTGTGAACAGCCGGCTCGAATGCAAGAGGTACCTCAGCTCCTGTTCCCTTCTCGTTTTCAGTGGGCTTAGGTAACGGAAACAGCTGAAAAGGCTGCGTTTTCTTTTGGCTACTTAAATAACAGTAACAGTTAAATTTATTTTGCCTGACTCCAAATGGCCATCAAAGTCTGGTTTTGTGGTGAGCTGTACTAGACCACCATGCACCTCTTTTTAAGGTTCCCTTGCTGCATGCAAGGCACTCTCCAGGCAGTTGAAGATGCACTGCCCCTTTCCTGTTTGAGCTTCCCAGATTCTGGGATGAGTATGTCAAGTAAAGCTATTTTGATCAATTCAAATTCCCTTTTTGGAAGCCATCCAAGGCAGTACTCTGTACACTTAGCGTTGCACAGTCGAGATCGATTTTTGTTCTCTTCCTCTTTCCATGGACTAATATATCAATTTCCCTTTTGCCAACTAATTTTATAGCAGCGTCTGTAAATCACAGGAGAAGTGGTGTGCTCAACGTGAGGAGAATTTGAGGAAGCTCCTTCAGATTTAGTAAAATATTAAGCACCATGACCTTATCTAAGTATCCACAGGATGCTAATGACACGCATGCAATAACATGCCTACATTACTGCAGCCTGAATCTCGAGGGCTCCACGTCCCTGTATAATGTAGAAAGCCTGCAGCAAGGTGAATACTAACTACACGAAATGGCAGCAGTTCCTGAACTTCATACCACAAGGAACTGACTTGCTGGTAGGTATTAAATGTCTGCGGGTTGCACTTTGAAAGCTCCTATTATAGGCTGAAGTCTCTCAGAAAATCATAGGCAGCTCTAAGTCACCATTTGCAAAAGCATTCATCAAAAAAAAAAAAAAAAAGGTGCTTCAGACAGATATCCTTGGTAACTAGCATTTACTCAATAGAAAAGGGACTTAAAAACTAGAATATGGTGAGGCGATTGTGCGTCTTGACCTTGCAGGTTCAGAAAAATCTGCAGAGGACATGCAGCCCCCCTGCAATACGAAATGTTTACTGGCATGCGTTTTATCTAAGCCAAACCACCTTTTCAGAGGAACCTCCCTGTCCTGCATTTTGTAACTTCCCCTGCCTCCTGCTCCCCTTCCTTGGTTAAAAGTCCAGAACTGGTTAGGTTGATTCTTGCTATTGAACATCTAGTCAAAGTTAGCAAGTTGGTAATGGCCCACTGCGCATAAAAACCTAGCAAAATCCTCCACAGCTTCAAGGCTTTATATAAAATAAATTGGATGCAGGCGCATTCTTCACCATCCTCTTAAGCCTGCCATCTGTGCAGACTAAAAATAAAGCAGCAGCTTAAGGAGAGGTTTGATAAAATGCATCCGAGAAATGCATTGGCAAAGCTCTGCCAGGCTCTTAAAACGACTTTGAGAAGCTAACTCTGTGCGCTGCGGAGGGGCTCTTCATCACTCTCATTATTCAGGCAGCCTCTGCGTGACCCGCTCCAGGAGTAGGGTAACTCCGTCATCTTCAGAGAGATGCTGGATGGCGATGTCGCATTAGCCTTCAAGAGCTCTTTCTCCACGAGAGCAAAGTTGCTGCAAACTGGCAGGAAAGGCAGATCCAATTCAATTTATTCGGTGGGTAAAAAAAAGGCAATTCCCTACCTACAGTTAACGCAAGAAGATCCTCAGGCACAAACTGGGACTAACACACACGTGTAGGGAAACCCTGTCAGTTTGTACGACATGAAACTTTCCCTCCGCTCTATCGACAGCCACTAGTGCCCTGCAATCAGGAGTTTACTGCAGCTGCAGTTTCTGCCATATTAATGTGGCAATGTGGGACGGTCAAGGATATCTCGCGTCTCTGAGAACTTCTCCATCGCCCATGTAACTGCTTTTCAAACTATGTCCTTCTTTCATTATTGTTGTTAGCAAGCATTACAGAAACAGGCAAACTAAATATTGTAAAATACTAGAAAATATTTATATAGAGAATACTTTGAGTGTTCTTACTATGTGCTTAATTGTAATTAATTTAGAAGAATGACACTCGGAAGTGTAAAATCATCAACTGATTAGATGGTGAATAAAATCAGTGCTGCTGCTGCCTTCTGTCAGCTGAAGCCCCAGCACGCTTCAGAGCAACATCAGGATTGCATTAAGAAGCAACATGATGAATTCAAGGTGCCAGGAAAGTAAATGGCTCACCCAAAGTCAGGCAGTGAATCAGTAAGACATCCATTAACAGAAATTAATGAGCTTGCTTGCTGCTCACATTAGTTACCCACGAGGAGGGCTGAGCCAGCCCTTCTGATGGTAAATGCAGATGCTTTGGGGCGGTTTTTTTCCAGCAGCACGTGCTTTGAATAACTTGAGCAATTACTGCTGATGAGTAAGTGTGATCTTAAAACTTCGAGACTTGACTACATCTAATCTCACAGTAGCAATACTACAGTCGTAACACTGCTACCTAAACATACTTGACAAGATATTAAATCAATCTAGTACAGAACAACTTGCCCCGCTGCGATAGTGAGATTAGTAGTTGAGAGATGAAACTTTCTCCGCTAGGTGCAGCAATCCGTGAATAAGCTCCCAAGACTTAATATCCATAATGTTGCTGATAAGGTCACCTAATTTGTTCTTCCAGCAACTCATTTCCCCTCCCACCTTACTCTCTGACACAGGACTGCAGTATTTTCCCCACGCTGCCCTTTGTGAAGATCACCCACAGCAAGTTCACGCGCGGTGCCACTTCTTCTTTCCCTTTGAGCTTCTTCCTCCCCGCTAGAAGCTCAGCTCTGGCCAGGCAGGGAGTTGTGGCAACCTCCTTGGGTTGCCAAATTCCAGGGTCTGGCCATTTGCCTTCCTTTCAGCGGCTCTGGCAGCAGCCCCCATCCCCACACCTTGCAGCCCTACCCCAGGGTGCCTTCACCCAAAAACCCATCGCAAGCCCTTAGCGTGGCAGCTGCCCTTGGCACATCACCGTCCTACCTGCTCGCCCTGTCCTGCCGCCGGGTCGAGGCCAGGGAAGGCTCAGGGGCTGCTGCCTCCCGGGAACGGGCTCACCGCCCACCCTGGTCCCCTCAAATCTGCCTTTAGTAGCGTTCAGATTTACTAAGGCCACCCTCCAGCCCCTCCAGTGCAGAAAGCCTACCTGTACGTGCGCGTTTTCTTCTCAAGGCATGGTGCGTTTACCTGCTGAAGCGGCCGCTCTCACGTACTGCGTTTTAGGACTCGGGGCAGTGAGCTCTGAAGCTCTGGATTTCCTGTTAATATAGTAGCGTTAAAGAATAATTAGGAAAAGGCCGCTAAGCTTTTCTTTCCTAGCATTTCGGGTGGCGCATCAAGTGTCAGATTCTCAGAAAAGATTGGGATTAGAAATTGTAAAATAGGAGCTTGCTTAGGCAGCAAGGCAGGAGACCTTTCTGCCGCCGAGGCTTACAGGAGCAAAGCTTTGGGAAGCGCTTGACCTAAGGATCCCTGTCACAAACAAGAGCAGAACAGCTCTGGAGTGATGTAAAAGTTCGTTTGACCATAACTGATGGTCGTGTTTTCAAAAGCACTCGCTGTCCTGCAGCCATCAGTATTCCCAAAAGCCAGGAGCAAATCTTCTCACAAAAACCACAGCTCACTGGTATTTTTAGCAGAAGTAACAGGAACATAAAACAAAAGGCAGAACAGATCCTGATGCCAAGATGTTTAAAAAAAAAATTAAAACAAAGGAGAGATGCTTTTAAGTTCACCCGAAATCTAATTTTGATCTAAATATTTCCACATGGGAGTAGGAGTAAAAGACAAAGCAAGTGGGTTTCTGAGGAAGGGAAGTATGTGGAAGGCAGCAGCAACCTAGGAGAACGTAGGTGCCCTTCACGACAGCACCAAGCATCACGTAGCAGCTCTCTGTAGGAAGTATGATTTGTTGTACACAAGCTGGCCCCAGATAAGCTTGAGACAAGATGAACTACCCGTAGCAGGCTGACAAAGCAATTTAAAAATACAAAAATATTCCATGCAAATGGTTCAAAAAGTTTATTGAATATTTAATTTACAAAAAATCATATCCCTATGATGTGTTCTATGCAAAATTGGATAAAATAAACTGCATATAAAACCCAACCCTAGTAATGCAAATACAACACAGAAATGAGACCATGGAAAGGAAAAAAAAAAATCATGACACACATATGACATTCATTAAGGATTGTCCCAACCATCCAAGAATTGGTTCAACATGATGCCTTCTTCCTAGATACATAATACATTTTACCATTTTAAACAGACCTTCTGTATTCCATTGGTCCAAATTTACGGTTTATAACAATTCTTTGCATTCTTTCTTTAGCTGCTACACCAGTTCTGCCATTCCCATTTTGATCAGAAGGTGGAAACAGACAGTACATACATTGAACATGTGCACTATTAGATGCAACTTGCTATCTTTGGTAGGGACCCTAAATCTGCAGCAAAGTCAGCTTTCTAGAATGACAAGAATTTCAGTTTCAGTTTTGGCAAAGAACAGGTTTAATTTTGTTGTTTAGCAGAACGTCACTGGCAGTTTCTGTTGAACATAGAAGAAGTATAGTTGTCTCTTGCATGGTTCAAAAATGGAGATAATTCATATGGGTTTTAAATCTAATTACTTGTATTAACATTCCTTGACTCAAATATGGTTACATAAAACACCATTACTGCACAGCAGGCCGTTCCTTGTAAGAACAAGGGATGTATTGCACACAGACCACAACTGCAATTCCATCCTGCCTTTTTTTCTCCCTTTTAAAGCAATGAGACTTTTCCTGCAGGTAGTCACACAGATTTGGATGCCAGTTTCCCTTTGAACAAGCAGGAATCTCGCTGAGTGACTCAACACTTGTATAGTTTTCCTGGGAAACAGGAGGGTGAAACAAAAAGTAAAGACATTTGGGATACTCAGTGCTAGAGTGTTTGAAGCCCTCCTCTGGGATAACATGGATAGGAGGAGCACGATCAGGAAAAAGATCATTAAAAAAACCCAACAGACAATGTAAGTAAGAGCCAAGGAACTTCACTTTAAAAGAGAAGGAAAAAGTAACCAGACTGTTTCCTCCATAACATTAATATTCCATAAATATTGGACAGTATTTGATTAACTGCCATTAGCTGCAACTTTCAAGCATTCTCTTTGCTTTTTCAAGCACTATCTGGAAAAAAAAAAGAAAAAAAATTATGCACCTCCCCAGTCCTCCCCACTCCTGCTTAGGTGGAAATGCAAATAACCTGCATAGCCATGATTTTCTTAGCTGAACACATTTAGTGGAAGACTATCTAGACTTAAACACTAAGTAAATCTGCTCACTTATGAGTAAAACATGCAATATTACAACAGACAGCTAACTGTCCTCGAAAAGGCTTTTTATGACAATTGCTAATTTGGCAGAGAAGAAATGTTTCCAAATGCATGAAAATAATTTTAAGAGCCTTAGTGAAGAACACAGTAGTTACAATATATTAGCGATTTCTGTGGCATAAACATTTTAAAAAGCATCAGCAAAGTATTAAATATAAAAGCAATATGTATATACCCCCTCCATCCTCAGAAAAGCATCATGATTTGTAGTGTATCAAGTAACATTTATTGACTGGGGAATTAAGGCATAACCAGTAGACAATAGTCTTTATTGTCTCAGCTCCACATAATTCGCAGGGAACAACCCGTATCGGCCTTTGCAGACACCCCTCCACCAGCCGTCATCAATCATTTCTATGTTTGTGATGATGTCATCTGGGTCAAAGGAAATCTCGTCATCACCCGCTGGAGAGAGAGTTGAAGAGGCTCAGTATTCGCACAGGAGCAGTCCACATTGCAATCTTACCTACCAACCCACCATCGCTAAAAATAACCGAGACACCCATCACCTTCCTCTCTCCCATCAGGGCATTTGAAACAGGGCACTGGGCAACAACAATCAGAAAAGACAGACACTCTCTCATCCTCTGGAGTGACGATGTAGTCAGTTCTTACCTACTGCATTTTGGGTGCATTTCTAACTTAGAGCAACAATTGCTACCTAACACACTGAGAACCACTTCACTTTCTTGATCTCTCCTCAGAATTAACCAGTCATGATTTTAAACAACTATGTATGCTAAGGGTTTAACAGGAGTGTTAATACTTGCTTAAAAAAAGATTTTGAAAACTCCCACCATTTCCAGAAACAGTGGCTAGTAGTTTTCAAAAGTGTCTCAGTGCTATTGCAAAATCACTAAATTCCTAATCCTTCATATCTTCATTTCGTATGTTACTGTAAGAGACTACAGAATGAAAGGCAAAGGAAAAATCCAGACTTATCTGTGCAGAGCAAAGACAAGGAGAAAAGCAACAGCTTTGCTTACCAGCTTGATAATCATAAAGGGCTATGGCTGTAATTCCAAGTTCATTTTCGTATTCATCATAAGCATTTTCTTCTAGAGAGGGGGGGGGGGGAGGGGGGGG
>JANZLQ010000022.1:26665924-26683346 GCA_026212715.1 Elanus axillaris | reverse complement strand
GGGGGGGAGAGAAAAATTACAAGCATGAAGCACACTACCTATCACCCCGAGTTCTTTTCTGTGGTACTCCCCCCTTTAATTCTAGCACTAACTCACATAGGAAGCAGGGGACAAACTATGCAAGTTCTTAGCAGTGTTGACATTCCTTCTGAAATGGATTTTTTTTCCCTAAAAGAATTATTAAAGCCTGAGAGGAGAGAAAGTGTTCACAAGTAGGCATTTAACACAGTACAAAATAAAAACAATCACCCTTATCACACTTTTGTAAAATGTGACAGAACAACTGAGCCCAAGATCACTGTTTAAGAGACTATTCAATACAAGTTAAGTGTGTGTGTTGGTGGACGGGGGAGAAAGGGGCCTGTTTAAAATTCCCAGGTTTTCATACCAGAGCGAGCAGGTTCATTGTTCACACCTCATTCAGTAACCACAAGAGGTGAGAAAAACAGGAATTCAAAAGAGCCTTATTCTTGCACTTTCATTAATTTCAGACATCCTTATTCCACTCCATTACAGGCACAGAACACATCACATCCATTTCAAAGTCCCAAGAATTGTTTACAGAATTTTTTGCTTTCTAGGCCAGCATGGGCTCAACCCACAAAATCTCCATCTCCGTGCCTTCTTCTCAAGTTGAGCTGCATTAGACAGTGTGGAAATGGTTACCCCCACCCTTCTTTTTGAACAGATACCCTAGAAAGCACTGTAATTATTCCAACATCATCTCACATAAGATAAGTAATTTCAACCTTGCTCTAGCCATACCTTAATTTCCTAATTAAAGTTTGTTGGTGGAGAATCTAAAAAAAGTCTCATCAGACTAAGACTTTAGAGAACTAGGCCAGTGCACTATCAGCACAACTATTCATTAAGTTGTTGCCCGAGGAAATAATCTTTATCTTAAAGGGTTTCATATCAGAAACACTCTACCTGCTTGGTAATGGTCTCCTGCCCCTGCCACTTCATAGACCGTCTCTGGTTCATATTCTCCCTCTCGCTGACTCACTGCTTCTTGGTAGTCTGACTCTGCAGCTTTGTAGCTGGACTCTGGCTCGTGCACAGCTGAATACGTTGCACTGGAATTCTTGTAGGCAGTGTCTGCTTCATAGGAAACTGCATCCTGCAGAAATACAGGTGAGGTTCATCAGGGTTTTGTAAAAAGGTTCCTACACTTGGGATCAAAACCCAGGTACTGAAAGATGATTCTAACAAACCTCATAGACTGGGCTTGAGGGTGCCTTCTGCTCAGCTGGCTGTGTGGTAGGAGATGGTGGTGGAGTTTGTTTTTTGGCTTTAGCTTGTTCCTAAATTGAAGGGAAAGAAAAACTTCAGTGCAGTTTAATCACTGATGTCTTGACACTGAACAAGAAACAACCTTCCAGTAAGACAGACAGACAGAATATTCTGCAATAAACTGATGTGAGCAGGGCGCAGAACAGAACATGACTGGTTGGATCGTTACACCTGCCTGGAGGTTTAGACTGGCTGTGCAGTAAAGCCTCAGAAATACAGCAAAGCAGAAGAGAAAAAAAGTGAAGAAGCAAAAACTGCACGGTATGTATGCATACATGTGTTTAAAAAACAGAGTACCCAATGTTCTTTGGCACATTTCCATGGAAGCTGCAGGGTTTCTGTGTTCAATATATTCATTCTGTTCATTAGCTGGCTGGGCTTCATGTCCCATTTTAGCATAAGTTCAGAGAACCTGAAGGCTGCATGTTCTAATTATACAACTGATATATTATCTTTGATGAGGAATGATCCTGCAAGATCTTGCAGGTCTGCAAAACACCTGCCAAGGCAAAAGACTGAATAGCTTAGACAAAATTAAGTCCTATATACTGACAATGAGGGGATTCAAATGTTCAGAAGAGTTATATGTGGTAGAAATAAATGCAGTATTGCTATTGTATTCTGCAACACAAAGAACGTGGATCTGAATCAAATGTTCTGGCACTCAAGCACTTCATGCTGTGCCATCCCACCTGTGAATCAGAGGGCAAATCCACAATCATCATTAGGAAGCCAGGATACTGCAGAGCAAGAAATGCTATGCTGCTTGCATGACTTAAAAAAAACCCAAAGACTGTAAGCTAGAGGTTTCATTTTGCCTCTCTACCGTAGGGAAAAAGAAAACTGTGGATCTAGGGCCAAACCTTCTTCTTTATTGTAAAAAAGAATGTTGTAGGAGACTGTGCACTCCAGTCGTTTAGGTCCATCAAGCCATAACTCCCTAAAGTATCTCCAGGAGAAACTGTAGTCCAGAGATGAAGCAATAGGGCTCTGTTACAAAAATATTCTTCCCTTCCTTCGTTTGTCACAGCTCAGAAAAAATACATCTAACAAAGAAAGCAAAGCGTGTCTTGAGAACAGAGCCAGCTTTGAAGACAATTCAAAGCTTAGTGCCGTGCTCTCTGGAAAAAATCTGTCCTGATGTGAACAGTCCTCCCCAACTTTTAACTCCTGTGCTACAGAGAAAAAAGCATCAGCAATGTGTTTATTAGAAGTCAAATCTAAGTTTGGGGACAAATTAAGTAGTATAAATCCATTAACAATGTCAAACATGGCAACGGTTTGAAAAATTTGTCCTAGGTAATGAGTCTCTGCAATACAGACTACAGTTTAGGATAGCCACAGCATAATTGCCATAAAACATTTAAATTGCATGGTTCCCCCTCAGGCTGGGTTTCTTCCACACTGAAACGCTCCATGTGAAAGAGCATTCTGCCTTGTTTTCTAAGGTAGCAGAGGCTAGCTAAATTGAGGCACCCGTTGATTCAAACCAGCAGTTAGAGAAGAGCTCCCTGCATGCCATTTGACTATGTGACATGTGAAAAGCAAAACAGAAAAAGGATTACCAGTAAACAGGCTTCTTGAAGGAATGCAGTCCATATGTACATTCCCATTGTGGGAGTACATAAGCCCACATACTTTCTTAAAGTGAGAGAACTTTCTGTCTGTGCAAGGAAGTTCATTTAAAGAAATAAAGTTCACTTAAGTCAAAGTCCATCCCCACCCTTCACAATATCTGCGGATGGTGTGCTTACGTTCCTCCCTCCCCTCTTTTTACGCTCAGCTCGTGAGCGAGGGGCAGTGCAGCCAGTGCCATTTCAGTTTCCCCTTCACCTCGTCCTCCCTCCCTCAGTGTTTGCAGAATCACACAATTAACCATGGAGATGTTCCGTCTGGAAGAACATTAATCATCTGGTTATGGTGAAATTTAAATACCAGCTTTGGAAAAAAACTTCAGATGTGCCCAGGCAACAGAATCTTTGATGAAGCACAAGAAAAATCAAGCATAACGGCTTGAATTTAACCCACACTTACAACAAAAATAACAGTAAAGAAAGTCATTTCTGAGAGGGGAAAAAGCCAACAACATAACAGTTCAATGACTCATGAGAACCTGTGTTACTACATTTAAACCCTTCTGGAGAACTGTTTCCTCAGCAGGAGGAAACCTCAATGAAAAGCTGAAATGGGTAACAAAAGCCCAAATTCACCACCCTCCATCCACAGATCTTAACTTATGAGCATATGATCATCCAAAATGACTGACTGGCAAGAGAGCTAATGGAGAAGCTGAACTTCTTCCCCCACTCAGCCCAGACTACAAACCCATGCAACAGAAGGGAATACTAACCAGAAAGCCTGGCTACTTCAGCAAGATACAGATGACCAGCCATCTCCTCCTTACTTTTTAAAAAAAAAAATTTATTCCAGCTAGGTTGGAATAGGAATAGTCTAATGAAGAGCCATTCAGCATCCATAGCATGAAGTGGATTGTTTCACGATTGAGATGAATGAGACAGACAAAGTGTTATACAGGTCAGACTGAGAGAACTGAAGAAGTCACTGAAAGGCAAAAAGCTCCAGTACCAAAATCTACAGGGACAATGAGAGCCAACAGGATGATGTCCTGCCTTACCCTAACCACAGCACTTGGCAGCGGAGGCACCTGGAGCAATGCACGCACCAGTCCACTCGGCCGATCTCAGGGTTGTACCCAACACCAAGCCTGGACACAAACCTTCTCTCAAAAAGAAGCATCGATACTTTCTATGTCAGCTGTGCAACCTTTCAAAAAATTCACACAGCCACCAGAGCAAATTTCCCACTTCTCACTGAGGACTGCAAGACAGAGCTGAAGGACTGACACGTATGAACTTGAGTCCTGTTCCCCTCACACTTATCGCTTAGGACAACTGCTGCCTTGAGGGAACAGAGGAGCTCTCCTAATCCATATTATACTGTCATCACTCATAAGCAAAGCAGGAAAGCTCTGTCCTCCAAATGAACCAGATATCTAGAGCACTGGCACATAGCTGCTGCTCCTTGTGAAAATGCAACTGTGGTGCAATGAAATTACTTGGTATTTTAGAATAATACTGACATCCCTACTTGTCAAGACAGAGGGAACATAAAGGGCATGCCCCTGGAGACACGGCTGCTACAACATGAAGTACCTCCTTGCATCCTGAGGAACATCAACCCGATTGTAGCAAAGGTGCAGAACAAAAAAACATAAAGTACAGAAAAGATCAATATGAGGTATCAGAGTTGTCACATGCCCTCAGAGAGAGACACTTTCATAAAGTAGATGCCCAAGTGGTGAAGGCACTGAGTTAAGGATAAAGTATCCTGGAACCCTGCAACAAGAGAATTCTTACCACGTGAGAGTTGGTAATTACTCTGTGATAATGAGTGAGTCAAGTTTACTTCAGAACATTCACTTTAAGACCCAAGTGTTCAAGGATGGACTGCACTGTTTGCAGGGACTGGTCTGTTGTAGAATCCCCTAGAAACAACCAAATCAAAGTAGGAAGTAACAGTCCTCGGTTGAGGAGTCCTGCCTAGCAAGTACCATCAGTATCTTGAAGATGACCTAAGAAACTTCAGACATATTGAGAAGTCCTAAAACCACCAGACACCTTGTCTGAGAGCGAAGAAGTAGTGATGATGGAATGGAGTTACTGCCAGGTAAAAATATGCACCTCAGAGAAAGAAACAAAAGAGCAGGATGAATGCTGAGTCTGTCTGTTTTCCTTTGGGACTCATACTTCTTAGCAATTCTCAGCGCTAACTGGAAGCAAGGGCTGTCCAAAGTGATCTCATGAGTGCAGAATGGCCTTATTAATGACGCAACACTTGTGATACCCATCAACCTATACCGCGGTTCTTTCTTATTTGGAGAACTGTACAAGTACCTACTAAATTAAATCCTCCACAGATAACAATGCTGCTTGCTGTAAGTCACAAGTCCTAACGTGATCCAGATCCAGTGTGCTGACAGAGGAAAACAAGAGCTAAGACAAGGGAGATCTCTTGAAGGAGGAGTGAAGCTGCACTTTCAAGAGCAATGTACACCTGAAGGTTTTCCCCAGTTGTGTCCAAAAAGAGTATTCATTCCCATTCTTCATCACCCCATGGAATAGACCCAGACCTGAGGGACTACAGCTCTTTGACTAGAGTTGCAGTGTAGGCAGCAAGGACAAGGCCAGGGGGAGAAGATGAGTGAAAACTCACTTTGTTAGGAAAACAACCAGGTGCTAGACCTAGATACAGGTGATGTGTAAGCTTAAACACACTGAAACATGCTGGGAGCAGTGAAGAGCTGTTCAGGAACAGAGGACAGCCTGGCAATAGCTAGAGGAGCTATGGGGCTGCCAGCTGAACAGCTACACCAGGAGAAGGTGGTGACACATGCTGATAGCATTTTGCTGTGGCTCTGAGTCAGCAAGTGCTGAGGCATTCCATTTTTCTCATCTGAATTGCTCCCAGAGCAACTGTACAGACTAGATGCATTTCAGCTTTACCTCTATGAGGAGAGGGGAACCAAGTGACTCTCCTCAAGGCAAACATTCAACTTTTCTCTGTGTGGCTCAGTGCTGGAGGCTGGTGCCAATGCCGAGAATGGCAAAGAGCAGTCCAAGCTGACTGTTAACAGTGGCACCCTGGAGCAGGCTTGCTGACCTTAATCAAATAGAAAAGACTGAATTCTCAACTTCAGCTGTTTATCTCTTCCTCTCTCAGCTTTAATAGAGTGGCAGATGCTGTGTTAAAGGTGTAAAATGTTTTTCTGCAGGACAGTAAAGAAACCCAAATAGTGGTTGGGGGAATTAAAAGTCCACAAAGTCCACAGGGATGAAAGGCAGCATTAGAAGAAATCACTGATAGACAAAGATGAACTCCCATTCATCTTGTGATGCATGTATGCAGTGAACATATGCTCACACTGTACATCCTGAAGCCATAAGGCAAAAGAGGAGATAAGCTGAAAGAAAAAAGAAAAAAAGCAAAAAAAAGCAACAATCGCTTTAGATGGAAAGACTTGATTTATCCTATAAAGCTAGAATTTCCCAAATTTCAAACAGAACTCGAAAGGAAGTTAGCAGTTTTCAGAAATCAAACTATACACAAGATAACTGAGCCGTGCAATTTCAGCACAACAAAACTACAAGGCTATTTCAGAAGCAGTGCTGCAGTGCTGGCCTGCACACCTGTGAACAGCAGACTTGAGAAGCCAACCAATGAACCGGGCAGGGGAACTGATTTGGATTAACTAGATGTTTTATTTGCCAGGGTTAATTTTCCACTGTTATGTGAACATACAGATGCTCTGCTGGCATAAGGAATAAGGTGGCTTGAGACTGCTGCCGTTAGCAGCCACGCTGGTTTAGGCCAGCTTAGTTAACGTGATGTAACGTGCAGTTTCACTGCAGTGTATTTTTCTTAGTTTAGGAAGACCAAAGCTAGGTTACCATTAAGCCTACCGTGCATTAGTTTTTCATACTTGTAAAACAAATTATTTATACCAAGTCTAAATTTGTGATGAATTGGACCATACTGATGGAGCGGGATGAACACCACAACCTGACATCCTGTAGAGTATCCCACTAAGGGTAAGTATCTACCGCATCTGAGAAACCAGTCATTGAGCCTGCCCCATTTGTTCCTAGGCAATGGACTGAACAGATCTGAGAAACCATCTGACAGTCTGTCCTGGATTCCAGATGTCTCTCAGAGGATGTTGAGGGTCTGCAGCTGGTGGCATGCACTGGCTCTAACAATGAAAGATACTTCTGGTGGAAAATAAAAACAAAAGAGGAGAAAGAGAGAGAGAGAAGTAGGAAGGAAATAGGAAAACTCCCCCATAGCCAGGCAGGAAGAGCAGTGACAAGGGTCCCAGACAAGCATTCTCCTCTGGGAGGGTCTCTTCAGGGTAGCAAGTGGAAATGATGAAGATGAACATTTTTCCTGTACATCTCCTTAAGTACTACATACTTTTCATCAGGACCGACACAATCTCCCTACTGCTTATTCCTGCTTGGGACACTATTAGCACTAGCTGGAGCATGCTGCTTCAGCATCAGTGTTGCATATTGGTTGGCTCTTAAGTCTCAGTGCACATATATGGCTAAGCAGCATTTATTCAGAATTTAAGAGACTGTTATCTTTGTGTCCTATGTTTAGTCTTCTCTAGTATAAACTATTATCTGTAAAACAAGAGGTGAAGGAGAAGGGGAAAAGAGGGACTATTCTTATGCCAGCATCAATTGTTTCCCACTCCCTGCCATAATATCAGAGTTTACAAGTATGAGGCCATGAAATCAGAATAACAGCGTGGAACCACAAGGGAAACTGCCACAGAAGCTCTGGACAAACACTGCTACAGCAGCTTGTATGTAAGGTTACACAGCTGCAGACAGCAGGCCCTCAGTATTACTGATGATAAGGCATCTCAGGCATTGCGTAATAAAGCAAATGAACAAGACACGAAGGACAAGTGACTATTAATGCACTAGGCCTTCCATCTCAGCAGTAAAGTTTCACTAAATATGCATATTCTATAAAGCAGATAAGATGTAGTTTCTGACTAAACATTTCCTGGAATTATGTTGCTTATGAATAACAAAGAAATCACAAAGCTTTTAACCATGCCAATGCTAAATTAGTTTTCTTAATTCCCAAACTAAGATTCAGTTAACATTTGGAAGATTATTTCCCCTCATCTCATGGGTGTGTGCTACACCAAAGGGTGATACCACCTCCACCTTCCACAATACAGATTCCGAAAAAACAGCATCACTGACTATCACTATGCTATTAAACTTCTTGGACAAGCCGTCATATGGGGCCTTTCAGAGACCACACATCTCCTCCCTTATGAGTTTCTCTGTGCCCAAGGGAATCTGGTATTACCAGAAGGCAGAAGTACAGTAGGAAAAGGTCAGACTGCAGAGATTAGTGCTCAAGACTAGCATACATATTTTAGGAGAGGCTAAATAAAAAAAAACCCTATATACTATTAAGTGTTACCCTACCACCCTATCTGATGTCTGATGTACATATGGTGCATGCTGATAGATGGCTGGAATCGCAAACAGGTAAAACACAGGTACAAACACAGGCAAACACGTAATATACGAACACAGGGCTTTAAAGCCTAGCTGGAAAGAAGGAAAGTATCTTTTCTTAAAAGGTTCTCTTTTCTCCCAGCATGGCACTGAAACACACTAGACACGCTGCTCAAATGGGATTTGAATCTTACTGACCTCCAGTTTCCTTCGAGCCTCCTCCTGTTCTTGTTTCTCCCTGGCCATTCTTTGTGCTCTCTCAGCTTCTGCCTTCCTTCGATCTTCCTGCTCTTTTTCCTTGGCTAGGTTTTCAAAGTTAGCTCGGATGCTGCTTGTTTTATTAGCAACTGGAACATTTAAAAAAAATTAAAGTCAAATGTCGTTGTTTAAGGTTCTGTATAAAGGTAGCCTGGAATGAATATCTGGTACAAACTTCTGCTAGGATTGAACATGTTTCTGCCTTTCTGCTCTCTGAGCTCACATCGCATTCAGGAAAGTTCTTCTATCCTTCTTTCTCCTTCTCCTTTCCAAGCCCAAACCTCTTGTGCACCACATTTCTCTTACTTAAAAACCTCTACAACACTTATCCCTCCCCTCTGTCATGGTACAGTCTCCACCACTCCACTCCTCTACTCAGTGTATTCTCTGCTCTGATATTATCTGCTTTTTATTCTCCCTTCCTAAACTCTGATGACCCCCAAGTAAGAAAAAAAAAAAACAAACCCAACCACAAAACAAAACTACCTCAACTACCTCTAAAGGGAGGAGGGACAGAGTAGTTGAGGTTGCTAGAGATCTGCAAACACACCAGTTCCCTGTAGATGATTCTTACTCATCACTACTACATTAACAGTAATATCCTGGGCTTTCAAACATTATGCAAAGAAACAATTTGGGGCCAATGCCCTACCAGCTTCTATTGGCTTGGTCTTCTGATAAGTTGATGCTGGTTTCTCAATATCTTCAAAGGTTGCTGCATTCTATCATTAAGGAGAAGAAAAAGTACATTTAAAAACCACAAAGTCATGAAGGCATTCAGACTACTTTAATCTCTGCCATTTTATTGTGATATTGCCCCTCTGGCTTTTTTTTTTTTTTTTTTTTTTTTTTTCAGAACACCAGAACAAAATCAGGAAGAATCAAAACATGACAAATGGAATAAATCTTTAAGTCAAACTATGTAGGAATTAATCTTCAGGGACAGGTTTAAACACATTAAAATCCTATTAATTAAAAGTGTTGTATGAACAGATGACTCATCAGAACTAAAAAATGAGGCAATGCCCAAAACATTTATTGTGTAGCTGTTGCTGTTCTAATCCACATTATGCAGGATTTCTACCAAGGTAAAAGCATCAGTCCCCTTAAAGAAGCAGATACTGTTAAAACAGAGGGAGTATTTTAAGAACAGCATTCAAAATACAAGGGTTTTTTGAAATGAATGGTCTTGAGTCATCCTGAAACCACAAGTAAAAAAACCAAAAAATCCTACACACTTTCAAACTCCACTACTTTCTCACTTTCAAATGCCCTACATAAAGCCAAGAGTAAATATACTCAGTAGATAAATCCAAGTGAGGAATTTTTCACCTTTTAGATTTTTAAATTTAAAACGGACAGGTAGAAAGGGGGTATCAGCTGCCCTATCTTTCACTGTTAAAGAATACTAAAACAAATTCTCCTAAAGGGAAGGTGCCTGATAATCAAAGTGGGCAAAGTTGCTAGATATGAGACACCCATTTTAAACAGTCCACTAAAAAGACATCCTCAAGATACAAGGCACTAGCTAACTGTTAAAAGACGTGACTGAAATTGTGGAATTAACGGATTTTCTCATTCTTTCATAAAGATTTTGCTATTCATTTCCATGCTTCAGTGTTCCCTACTTAAACATATATATACACGCTACACGTGTACACACGTGCACGTGTATAGAAACTGGCATCAGCTCTGCGTGTATAAACTTGCTTTTTAGAGATTTAGAAAGGCACAGAACTCTACTGTGAGAGTGGAGAAGTGTCCAGAAATAAAAGAGCTGAACACTACAGATCTAACCAGACTATTTTGTATCCCCACAGACTACTTAAGTCATGGCTCTTTTAAGCAACTTACCTTATCCATCCGATCTTTCTGTACACCATACTTCCCACCAAATCCTTTCGAATAATCTAAAAGCAGGATAAAAAGGTTAGAGTAGGGAGTTTGTTGTCCCTCCCATCTTTCTGCCAAATGCAAATAGCCATTTCAAATGCAAATAGCCATTTCAGCTGCATGCAGAGATACAGTGACAGCCACCAAAGAAAATGCAACTTGGTTTTGATGCAGAAAGGATACATAACTGCAAGAGCCTTCAGGTACACCAGCAGATGACAGATTGTGGGCCACATGCATTCTTTGAGTAAACATTAAGCTGAGGATTGGTAAGGTATCAAGCAAGGAATAAGGGATGAGCCCTTCTAATGCATCACTTCTGTAACACAGCCTTTCACAGCACCAATTCTTAGCCCTCTGCAGTAATCGTATAACCTAAGCCATTTTGCTTTGCTCAAAGGAGCGATATCCAGTCTTCGGTGACCACAGAGGTGTTTTTTTCCTCTTTAACTCAGTAAATTCTATGAATGGCAGGAAAATATAACAAATTTCTCATTCCAGTGGATTTGGTCATGATACCCAGCTGATGAACATTAAAGTCATTGGTAATAACCCCTGCTCTACACATGGAAAGGGGCAATTCCACAAGACAGCACGGGCCTGCAACAACTCATCACCACAGAAATGGGGTGGCCATGCTATTCCGTACCACCCCTGAGCTGCACACTCTTTCTCTAACCTGATGCTGACTCTATAGCGCTTGTTATACTCCAAAATCAGTTTAACTCACTAGCAGCATTAACAAGAAAAAACAACAGACCAATCCTAACAAGAGTAGCTTTCTGCTCTTTCTAGTGAGTTGTACTCAGAGAAATGTCTGATGAGCACCAGAGCCAGTGCAACAGAAGCAGCAAGAGTGTGTGGCTGGAAAAACACCTTTCTGGTGGCAGTGAGCTGTAGGAACGTGCCCTTAGACTCTGTGGATGGACAGGCTTTCCTACTGGTCCCTGGAATACAATTACAATTACTCCTCCTTTCAGCCCCAAAACCGCTTGGGTCCCCTAACCAGCTATTTTAGTGTTTGTACTTGGGCTCTGCTACGGCACATCTGACGCTTTAAAAGTTTGAATTTGTGTCACTGTAGCACAGAAAAATATTGACTATCAGAATGAACAACCTCATTTTCTTCAGCTTTGTATGTATTTTCAGCCAGAATAAATATACTACACTTACATTTTCCTGATCCAGACTTCTCACTTTAAGATAACGGAAAACCAGGAATTCATGGTTTGTACCCCAACTATTTCACAATGAATAAAGAGAGCATTATAACAGTATTTGCTCACCCAAGAACCACAAACATTCCCTACTTCTTGTTTTAAAGACTACAATAATTTTAAAATTATCTTGCCATAACTCATTGCTTGTTAATGGTTACATGCATGGTCCTTATCTGAATATTTTTCCACCAATTTATCCAGGCAAAACTTCACATTTAGACTCTAAAACTGGTAAGCATGGCGTCATTAACATCATACTACTAATAATGTTGTTATTATTACACTGTATGTATAGCTATTAACTAAATGCATAATGTTGTAGAGCTGTTAACTAAACATTGGATATCTGTTTCCTGAATACAGGCTTCCTTTATGTAACATTTGAAGAATAAAATGGAAGAACATTGCTAGATCATGTAGGAATAGAAGCGCAAGAAAGTGTCTGCACATTACTAGCATCAATCTACTCAGACAACTATTTAAGACTGTGTGAGAAGTGGCTGCACTGTTAAGAAAGTAACAAGTGAAAACGGTGCCTTGTTGAGATTCATGCTTGGCTAGTTTCTCCTTGTAATCAAACCCCACAGCAGATGGGTCCTGCCTTTCTGTCTGTACACCAAATTTCCCTCCGAAACCACTCTTATAGTCTGAAAAAGCCACATGTAATAAATTAAAATGAAGGGAGGAAAATAAAGAAGTTTAGTCAAAGACACTCAAAATTTTTGCAGTATTTCTCAATTACCAATAATTTTGGACGGTAAAAAAAAATCTCAATACACTTTCAACAGACTAAATTCAAAATATGTTTCCACTTTAGATTAGAAAGAGGTCAACATGATTTATCAGACATAAGAACACCATTCTGCAGTCACAGAAAAAAAGCACTTCTCAACATTTTTTGTACATACAGCATAATGCACTTGCATTTGATCAACTTCATGAACACAAACACACACACATAATATGTTCACCAAAACAAAACAACATATAAAAGGATACAAGAGAAAAAAAACTGAGTTTCCTTCATCAGCGTGGTTAACATTTGTACACTACAGATCTGACTTTTAAAGAGGTGTTAAGATAGGGTCCACAGAGACCATCCTCCAGATATTCCTGCACAGTACTATTTAAAGGAGGAAGGAATATTCCTGCTGCCACACAGCTTAAGGAAGAAGCTCTCAGCTAAGAGCTATGACCATTCCCTACTGCTGCCTTAGAACAGCCATTTTAATATATGGTATAAAATGAGGGCACAAAAAAAAAAAAACCAAACCAAAAACTTCCAGTAATCCTCTCGCAACAAATCTGCTGGAGCATCCAACAGAACAATATTCTGAGGACTGCTTTTAATTTAATTAAAAAAAGAAAAAATTAATTAATTAAATTTCCTTAATTTCAGAGTGGTGACAGGCAGAGGGCTGGGGAGCAATTGTTATTTTGCAACTTTTCTTCTGGGTACCAGTATTTCATAGGAAATAGGTACCTCAGAGGCAATGAGAAAGGACAGCATTAGAAATTAGATTTCCCCGGCATGAAAATAGGGGTATACTTAAGAGAAACCAGAAAAAGGAGATTATTTGTGGAAAGTACAAAGAAATCACTAATTTGTGGTTTGCACAACTCAACTGAAAAAAGAAAAAAATAATCCAGGCTACTTGCAGACTCACAAAGCTTCTCCAATGAGAACTTAGTGATAAGTCTGAACTTTCAGGGACTCGGTATCAGATGTATTAAACCTGCTTTGAAGACACCAGTACAACCAATACACAGCAACCATTCAAACACAGAAAAAGGAGACTCGTGTCAGCTACTATAAGGCTGTGGCCAAAGATACCGGGGAGGAGGGTTCACACAGGGAAAAGAAAAGTCAAAGTGAGGGAAGTGAAAAAGAATGGCAAAGAATTGTGAACTGATGTACCTTTCTGGGATTCGTGCAGCTGCACTTTCTCCTGGTGATCCCAGCCAAGTGCACATTTGTCTTGTCTGTCTGTCTGCACACCAAATTTGCCTCCAAACCCCTTTACATAATCTGTATGCATGAAGTTTCAGAAAACATTATTGCAGTTTATGACTGTAAACAGTACTTAATAAAAAAACAGTAACATGTTATGGGATAAGCTGCCCTGTTATTAACAATACTTTCACTCTTTTTTTCCCCTGCTACACTACCTCAACAGAGAGGAAGGATACTGATTCAGTAACTCTAGGATCAAGATGCAAGGAAGCATCACAAATCCAGTTAAGGGTACAGCATACAGACTCAATAATATTCAAAGACTTGAAGAATCTGATGCACTTTCAACCTAAAGCCATATAACACACAAATATATGCGCAACATAGATATATAAATAATGAAGGACCTGATACTGCCTCTGAATACCATAGATCTGTGCAATTACACATGTATTTCAATAACATCCATACGGACAGAAGGTCCCTTGGAAATCAGATTGTGAAACTCAGGGACAGTTTACAATGCTTTCTGTTTCATTTAAGGGAAACAAAAATCTGCATACACAAAGGGCAAACACACATTTACCACAAAAAAAAAAAAGCCAAACATTTTTTTTTACCCAGGTTTAAAAGGCTGATTGATTTGAACCAGTATTTTTAAATAAGATAATAAAAACC
This sequence comes from Elanus axillaris, assembly GCA_026212715.1. Lineage (NCBI taxonomy): Eukaryota > Metazoa > Chordata > Aves > Accipitriformes > Accipitridae > Elanus > Elanus axillaris. The sequence goes on along the minus strand of JANZLQ010000022.1, from coordinate 26,668,986 downwards.
TTTCTGTGATTCATGTTTTTCCGTTTTGCCTTGATATTCAAAGCCAACAGCACTTTTGTCCACTTTGTCCTTGTCAACACCATATTTACCACCAAAGCCCTTGGAATAATCTAGAGATAAGAGTGAAGAATTTTGTTTGTAAGTGTTCAATAACAAAATATTACCTTGAAAAATTGTGACCTGCTAACGTTACATTGCATATTAAAAGAAGCACTGACATCCCCAATTAATCTTGATTCCAGACACTGAAGTCATAAATTCTTCAGAATACATTCTCTCAGGATGGAAAATAAAATAGCATCGTATGTAGTTCAACTGTGGGAGGTATCAGCAATTCTGCTACTTGACTCCTTGATAAAATTCTTAAGACACTTACAGCAAAGTGAACTTCAAAAACCATGTCAGCAACAGCCTGAATGGTTTTAAACAAACACCCCCCTTTTCTCTTTAGCATTTCTAGAGTGCAAACATTTCTTCGAGATAAACAGAAAACAGATGGCAAAAATGTCAAAATTTTTCAATAAAATGGTCGATTTTTGATCAGATATGCCTGGAAACCTGATTAGCAACACAATATTAACTCTAAACACTACTAACTCTGATAAATGTTTTAATCTACAAACCGCTTATTCTTCCAGAAACACTTCTCTGTTGTGGTTAAACTGCTTACAGTCTCAGTACTTTAATCTACAGCTTTTCAAAAGAATTTGCAAAAAAACTCCAGAAAAACCTATGTACCCTGCTTCCAAAGTAACGGCAGTTGGCTCATCACTTAAACCAGTCAGAACCTATGTTTTAGGTTTCTTTTTCAGAAGTCAAAGTTTTCACCAACATAAATTTTATTCAGTGTTAACTTTCAGCAGGTTAGAAGTGCAACAGATGTATAAAATTAGTATTTTACAATAGTGCCTATCATGAATGCCTACTAGATCAGAGTACAAACTCACCAACACATGTGTCTACTCACCCTTCTGTGACTCGTGTTTCTCAGTTTTACCCTGGTAATCAAAACCCACTGCACTCTTGTCCACTCTGTCAGCCTGTACTCCATATTTTCCACCAAAACCACTTGAGTAGTCTGCATTGAGAGTAAAGCACAATAAAAATGAAAAGAAGAAGCTTTTAATGGAAACATCATATTCTAGCAATTGGGAGGGGGGGAAACGTTATTTCAGAACTGAAATACTACTCTTTAGCAAACAAAATTAAGTTTAAACACAGAAAATAAGACAGGCAACAGTCCCATAGTTTATGATGGTTCCTCTTAAATCTACTCCTGATTTCCAACAGGGTGCAATACAGCAAAGAACAACTCCTAGTTTTTCTAAAATGTCCTTGAACCTCACTTCTAAAGGAAAAGTAAGATTCACAACGACACGCTATTTCCTTGTCTTAAAACCTCACCAACTCATGAAATTACTTTGAAATTCATTTTTTCATTTTCTCTTCCACCCAAACCCCTCAACATCTGATTCATTGAGAACGTCATGTGGAGGCCCCACTAAGGGGCTTTTACAAGGTCTTTTACAAACAGTAAAAGAAAGAGATCTGTTCTGTTATTTATAAAAATGTGTGTCCATACAGGCAAGCACCTCACTACTTTACCTTTTTGGGAGGCATGCTTCTCAGTTTTCCCCTGATATTCAAACCCAACAGCTGACTGGAAGAGAAATAAAAATGCATGTGTGACAAAGAGTTAGATATTAGTAGAAAAACTGCACGCACTTCAGTGGACAAACAGCAAGGGAAGTTCCTGTGTCTTTCCATACTATGCTGACCTTCTCAGTCGGGAGCATAAACACCTACTTAACTTATAGGCCATATTCATTTACATGATAACTTAACACATGTATTCATGGCAAGGGGTTTTGTCATCCCGTGCCAAAACAAACCGTACTAGCAACATACTCTAGTCTTGCCAGGTTCAGCAATTCAGTACAACAGAAATTTAGCATTTCCATGCAGGGTTGTTACACACTCTTGGAAGAGGACACAAATTATCCTGCCCAGTAGCTCATGTTGTGGTACAGGACAAACCATCCCCAAACCCCTCCTTCTGTAGCATTTATGCTGATTTTATCCTTGTCAAAGTGCACAGCCTGGCTAAAAGGCAGATTTTAACATCCCTTTTCAGTTTTCTTTTCAACTCATCTCAATTTCCCAATGGGGCTTTTTTCTACTTTGCTTTAAATAGAAATTTATCTCTGTAACAGTCAGCGTTAGTTTACTGCTAAAATTCAAATACAGCAGGAAGAGCAGACCACACCAGCATTTTAAGGTACTGGAATTTTTCAGTTGTATGTACAAAACTTGACTACTGTGAGTAGCTGCAGTACGAGATGAAATGGCTTACCTGATCAACTCTATCAGTTTGTACTCCAAACTTGCCACCAAACCCTTTCACCGAATCCACTTGGGAGCAATGCTTAGAAAGTTTGGATTGATATTCATGTCCGACAGCTGACTAAAAGAAATTGGAAAATTCAGAAACCGCCAGCAGTTCTATAAAGTTCTGCATGTAAGAGACAACACTACACCAAGTAACTTAGGATAAGCTTCGTTACAAACATGCATCACTGCCACTCTTCCTGTTGAAGCTAACTTCCCTGGAAATTGCTGCTCCCTTGAGAAGTCTTTACAAGACTGTCGCCATGCTACCAATACAGCCTAGGCAAGGGAAGTGCCAAGAAAGAGTCTGACAGCAATGACTGTATTACACTCTGGATTTTTACTTGAAAAGCACAGGACTGAAAACAAAAAAGATACAGAGAGTCTTGATGATGTTCAATGCAGAATTTAAAATAAGGATTAGTTCCAGATACAATACACAGCCTTGTATTTAGGCACATAGCTACGGATCTGTTTTAGCTAGTATTAGACTGCAACCAAATATAACTACAGCCAGGTTTCTGTCCTGGTTTCAGCTGGGATACAGTTAAGTGTCTTCCTAGTAGCTGGTATGGTGCTGTGTTTTGAGACAGCATAAGAAGAATGTTGATAACACTCTGATGTTTTCAGTTGCTGCTAAGTCATGTTTATACTAAGTCAAGGATTTTTCAGCT
>JANZLQ010000022.1:26607393-26655451 GCA_026212715.1 Elanus axillaris | reverse complement strand
CCCAATCTTTACTGTACCCAGTTCCAAGCATAAATTCTGCTTTGAACTACTTCACATGTGCTCTGCTCTGAGTTTTGGCATGATAAATCTCTACTGTCCATAAGACAATGCAAAAGTAACTTCTCGTCTTTCAATTTATATCAGTTTGAAAGGAGAAAGATGAAGTAAGTTACAACATCTGTTTTGAGATTCCCTACCCTCTAAACATGCAAAACTGCAAGTTTAAAGTTATCTCGGATAATTCCACCAACTCCTTATTGCAGATAAAACACGTACTTTAATTTTTATAACACTCTTTCCAACTAAAGCCTTTAAAGACGTTGGGCAATTTACAAAAAGTTGTGTTTAACCAAGCTTTAAATAAAGATTACCCATATGCCTTTTATACATGCACTTGCCTATTTTTCTTTCCACAGGGGGTTTATTAAATTGAGTGAGAAGTGTTTTTCTCTATTTCCCTGAGACAGCTTTGCTGTATAATTCAGAAGGAAGTCAACACACAGTTTTGCCAGTTTGTGAAAGCTTTTTCTATTTCACTCATTTATTCTAGCTCTCATGTCAATTCCATTGTTCCATAACAGTAAAGGTTTTACAGCCTTAAAATAATAAACGTATTTTATTTTCACATTTTACAAGTCTATTCCGCGTTGTTTTCACTTTTGAGAAGCAACAATACATGACTTTGAACACCTACTATCACATCAGTGACCAGAAACGTCTATGCGATTTTCTTCTAAACAGTGAAGTTTAGCTGAACAGTGAGTCAGGATCTCCTTCTGCAGTTTCATTTTAGCTTTTTCTAGAAAGATAGATTCTCTGAAAATAAGAGACTGCAAATGATCAGATAGCAACTCATATAGACAAGCTAGACAAAGAGATGCATTATTGAACAATGTTTTAAAGCATCAATCACAATATTTCTCCATTCCATGCATTCCACATCCTGCTGTTGATCTAGAGGACATGATGAAATATGCTTCACTACTGCTTCAATTATTCTGTAACTTTTTCCTTCTGTCTTCTCTTCTACACAAGAAATGGTTTACAAATATATTAAAATTGACATAAACAGCCCTACTGTGACCCAATTTTGTATTGGTTCCCTCGACTCCTACATTTCTCCCCAAATACCACTACGGTCATAATCTCATTTTATTAACAAAGCAACTGTTGCTGCGATATAGAACAGCGCTTCAATCTTCATCACGTGGACCAGAATACACTGAAGTTGTGTGATAGCTTTTGTTACTATTTTTAAAAGTAAATCATAGCTCTAACTATGAGTAGAAGTAGGCAATAAAGCAGTTTTCTTTGGAAAACTGGCTTTCAAAAACTGATTAACGCATGTGAACTTGAGCTATTCCAAAGAAAATGTCACATCTAATGGAACATTTTTCTACTGGAGAAAAGTCATCATTTGAAACGGGGTCTACAGGGCAGCAAACAATCATTAAGATGCTTTATTGACAATATCCACTCACTGCAAAAGTATCTGCCTGCATACAATTAGATACTAGCTTTTCAATAGTGTTTTATTGGCAGTGGAAAATGCATCAGTACTTTATTGAAAGAAAGCAATAAATAATACTGTGATAAAAATAGTTCAAAAGTAGACTGTACATATTGTTACATAATCTGAAAATACACAAAAGATTAATAGAAAAACAGAACAGTAACAATGAATTTCAGTTTTACAAGCAAGTTAAAAGTGGAAAACAAAATAAGAAAAAAGACATGCTATATATATTGTTGCATAATAAATAATGCACCATCTGAACAGATTCTTGCTGGCTTTTTAATATGCCATTTACAAGTGTTGGATACATTTTCTACTCAATACAGTCCAAAATGGCTACAACCATCAAAATTAAAGTCCAGACAACTCTTTAGAACAAGTTTACAAAACACAAAAGATGACTTAACATAAGAAAAGTAAGGCCTTTATTAGAAGTTGCACTGCTTCAGTTTTCAGCCCATTGTACCTTCATCTTTCACTACTCATTTGACATGAGACTGCAGTGCTTCATGGTTGGTCCATTAAAACTAGTTTCACCAGCATCTTTCCACAAGTGTTTTCAATCAAAAAGATCTAGGACAAGAACTCTGTGGCCTGTGGACTACGACCAGGAATTATTATGAAGTCTATCTTCCGCAATTAAGGAAAAAACAAAAAAACAACCCCCAAAAAACAACCAGTTCTTGGTTTATGGCTTGTTTTCAGTCACTGTGAAGATACACTATACAAATACAGCAGAGAGTGTTATGACCAAGTCAATCACTTCTAAACGTGTTCCGTAGTGTTATAGTTCCTCTCAGCTTTTAAAACAAGTTATATTTTAAATAAAGACAAATTCCCACTACTTGAGAAATCCGCTTTGTGGAAAGGTACAGTTCTGAAAAGAACAATAATCATGTACCATACCTTCTACAACAACATATGTTTACCTGAAAAAAAGCTGGACTTGTTTTCAGATCTAAACTAACATTTCCAAAGGACAAAATATATACTGCTTGGTGTCATGATACTTTTACAAAGGTATTAAAATCCTCTTCACCTTCAGTTTCATTATTAAAAAACAATGATAATTACAGTAACTGCATAATTTACAAAACCCCTATATTACTTATAGGGACATATACATACAAGCATTACAGTACATTCAGTTGGAAAGACTAAAATTAGAATAAAAATCAGCAATGATTTGATTTGTAGACTGAATAGAAACAGAAAAAGTAAGTAACTATATAAATGAGAAGTCACATAAATATAAGAAACATTTAGATTCTAAAATATTTTCTCTATAGTACTCATGAATTTATTTGCTAATTAAAAACTCTGTAATAAAATATCTCAAAGTGTCCATTTAACAAGTATTAACAGGTTAAGGGTTCCAAATGTTCAAAATGCTGCATATCACCGGTAGAAATAGTGTGGGTAAACTGTAAAAACAACAACAAAACACACAAAAAAAACACACAAAAAGAAAAAAACAAATAAAATCCATTAGCAGTTTTTTAAAAACCATTTCATTCCAAGCTTCTCACAAACAGCTCAGTAGTGTAGCAGTCATGCATTGAATTATTGCCATGCCATGACGTATACAATTTTATTGCCTTCTGTAATCATCAGTTGCAACACAAAGTAAAGCACATGAGGTCAAATATTTCTGCTTCCTAGATTTTTATCCTAGGTCATCTGACTGTAGAAAATCCTGGAACAGTAGGGAGAATTTGGGGGAGGGGAAGACTTACAACTCCAACGTCTTGAAACTAAAAAAAATTTTAAGATAGCCCTGAGATTATGACCTGACAGATCCACATGATCAGAGTTGCTACATGCAAGAATTTCCCTTCTCAACATTTCATACATAAAAACGCTTTAGAACTAAACCTATATAGGCAAAAAGGTTCAGTATTTGAAGAAAAGGCAGCCAATACTACAGCCAGTCCCTGCAAGGTAGGGATGTTACTGGTGAGAAGAAGAGAAAGAAGCTGTAAGCAGAAGAGACAGGCAGTTTATAGCCCATGGAAGATACCAGCTAGCAACAAAAAGATTCACTGGATTTTATTGTTTTTTTTAAAAGCAAGATCGTAAAAAAAAAAAAAATCTAGTTTCCAGACTTGTTTGCAAAACAAGAGAATTACTGTTCCACGAGAAATTACACCAGAGGCTGCTGAAGAAAAATCCTTCATAAGCCAAAATACACGTATTTTGTGCTAAACACCCTTGAGTTATCAAGCTGCCTCTTATTGTCAGCACTGCTCACAGCTACCCAAATTTAGGCTGCAGCTAGCTAAATCCAACCAGACAGCCTAAGCAATCACAGTTGGCATGAAGTATCCAAGAACAGGAGAACTATGCAATTACCCCTATAACAATTCAATATTGAAGTATATTGTAGTGGGATAACTTTGACCAAGCAAAGGCTCTGAAAGATCAGTAATATGAACTGCAGTGTCAGACACTAAATTATTTCCTTTCCTTTACATGCCTAATTTAGTTTCCTTCCCTCCTCCCCATTTTCACTAGCTGTTTCATCCAACCTTTGATTTCAACACTTTTCACATAGCTATTTAGCATGGGTCCTTTTTGAGGCTGTTTTAAAAAAAAAAAACCCAAACCCTCAAACAAATACAATCTTTACAAAAGTAAATACTTAAAACACTCCGGCTTTGTTGTAGGAAATAATCTCCAGATTTTCAATATAACAATCTACCCTGAAAACATGTAACAGTTTTGTAACTGTGTAAATTCACTGTATTAAAATACCTGATATTTCATCAATAGCTGCTTTACTATTATACCTATCAACTTTACTCACCAGGAGAAGGCTTTAACAGGAGTAGGTCCTTACTGTAGCAGAATCCAATCTTTGTGTTCCTGATACACTGCCTATTTCAAGAAGCATGGGAAGACATGCAGAACACAGCATGCATGTTAGTTTTAAAAAACAACGTCACAGCAATGTGATTACAGCTACTGTACTCATCCAACTCTAAGGCTACAAGTTAGAAAAGCAGAATTTCTTTTACAGTTTATATATTAACCACTACCAGTTTCAGTGCCTAACAAAGAATTCTAAAAAAATCCGCATGCCAACTAGGACACAGAAATTGGCAAACATAGTTTTAGAAGTAATTTGTTTTCTATTTTATCTATCTAGTGTATACATTTTTCTGGGGTTTTATATCATGAAATGAAAGGGGTTTTTACATGGGAAAGACTTCACTTACTTTAACTTACAGAATTTTCCACATGAATTCTGGAAAATATTTTGTGCTAGTGACAATATTTAAAATTTAAAAACAGGTCACATTTTAGAGTAACATCAGATGCTACGGTTGTTTCTTGGAGCTTTACTCATAAATACAATTTTCAGAACCTGAGACAACTCTGACAGATTATACTGAAGTTCTCACCCTGTTTGTTCTGATTAAACACTTTTTCCATTTATTTTTACTTGCGTTTTGTAAAATGAATTCAAGTAAAAGTTTATTCTCATGGTATTAAAGAGACTGTTTTTAGACAGACAAGATACCTCATGTAGCGGGTGATCAACTTCCACTTCCAGGTGGGGAAGTTTAGGGGTTTTTTTAATACATGTCTCCGTGTGTGCGCACATGCACCCATACACATTGTTAAGTACACAGCAATGACTGAAGTAGTGATTTCAAGTATGATCAATACTTAAGTGACCACTGCAGGGGCAGTAATGCACCTTTTACTTAAGTTTTAATAATCTCAAAATTATCCAACAGAGTTTACTCACATAATTTTTGAATGCATTTTACTGCATTTCAGAAGTGGGACTTACATTGGTCTAATTGCTGCTAATTAGAAATTATGCATCACGTGATTAGAAGACTTCTATTAAAATGTAATTTTATTTTCCTAGTTTAACATAAATTCATTTCTAACTGTAATTCTCATTTTGTTATTCCAGTGAAGTAAAAAGAAACTCCACACGTATTACAGCTTCCTGAAATTATAAAGCACCCTATGGTTAAACACAGTGTTATATATACAACCATGCACAAGGCAGATGTTTTTATGCAGCAAAAAAGGTAATTTGAACTTAATTCCCCCTGTAATCTCAAGCAAAAAAGTGCATCATGCTTAAAATAATACAAAATCAATACCATCAATCTGCATCTTCTTTGGCTGCATAGAGGGTGAAGACATTGAGGTTGTAACTCTGAAATTTGCAGGAAGAGTCTCTGCTGATCCAGCAGCTAAACCTCTTATGTCCTTTGGTCTAAACTTCTTTCTCCATGAAGGTGCTCTCCTAAAGCTCTTATCATCATCCTGTTATATTGATAAACATCATTAGCAATTCAAAAAATGTAGGATTGTTACTGACATTAAAAGGATTACTGACAATCTTAAGTAAATGTATCACCACCGAATGAGTTGATTTTCAAAACGGCTCGGGTGCAACAGCAGCAGAGTCTCTTCATTTTCAACAATCTGTGTTCACTTGCTAGAGTGTAGGCTCTTCAGCTCAGTAACTATGGAATTTCATGTGCTTGGCACATTTAGGAAAATGTTTTGTACTTCAAATGTTTGTACTTTACGATTTGCAGTAATTGATAAGTGTCACATCACTCATTCTTAGGGGATACAAATCGTGAAACAGATCATAAAAGCTGCTTTGGGAACACTGGCATATAGAGGCTTAATTTGAACAATTACTTTTAACCTTCAATTCTGTCTTACAGGAATGACGATACAGCTATTGTGCTTTCTCAAACTACAAATTACAGGAAGTGATAGTGAGGAAAAAAAGTAAGTGTATTAAAAACTATATTGCTGTGCAGTGTTTTGCTTAAGCACTTAGGTAAACTTAACTTGTAATTACCCAGGTGCATTTTCACCCATTAATACATCTGCATCTTTGAAGTAATATTCCACTTCAAAAATATAAACTTTATTTAGCAAGTGCAGTGTTAAGTCCCACTTCCAAAAACATCTTTTGCAGTGAAGTTATTGTGTCAATGCAAGTACACCCACAGGGCATCTTCATTTGCTAACTTCACCTTTAGAAACAGTTTGATCCTTTGAATGCCATTTTACCTAAAATGTATCCCCTTTTAGAATTAGGAGACAAGTTATCTACATTGTTTGAAGAGGTCTTTGCAATCAAACAGCCCGTGCTGCTGGAACACAGCAAACATCTGTTCCCTCAAAAATCCTTCTCTTGCAGTTTGAAATCACTAAGGAAAAATACCTTGGAAACTATCAAGCTTCTTTCTGATGTTGTTATTAAAACCTTAGCAGAGATGCATACTGAGAACAGAGCTGTCAGGATGTGCCACAGAAGGGATGCAACAAGTCCATTAGGCAAAAAGATGAACAAAAAAACCAATCAAGGTCTATCATAGCAGCCTCCTGCTTCAGCATACTGGTATATGCTTCACCTCACTGATCCAAAAGCCATTTTAAGTCAGCACTTTCATGCTTCCCCCGTGCTCTTCCTCACACTAGCACAAATGTTTCTGACGTATCATGGACTGGTTGGTTCCCTGACCTGGTTAACCACATTAGGGTTTTGCCACCCTAGTCTTAACCTGAACCACTTTCATCTACACATGGTACCACAAACTCTCATTAGCACCAAAGAAGGGGTAGCACAGAATTAGGAGACTCTCGGGGAAGTAACACCAGCTTTAAACTGTTCACTGAATTAAAGCACAGAGCAACTTAAAAAGTTAAAGATCTAACACTCTCCTTTATACTATGGGTTCCCAGGGTCTACAAAAGTCTCACACCTAGTTTGTTAGTCTTCTGTTCATTACATTTGAATGAAGTTTACACACTGCAAGATCACAGACTGCCCAGCAGAAATTATTTTCATGTGCAAACATTCCTGGTATAGATGACCACCAGGTTCAACAGATATTAACACCACAAGCTTTCCTGAAAAACACTCAAAATGATTTGACATATTGCTTGTTATGACAAAGTTTTGAAATGTGGTATATAGTGCCTTTAGTGACCAGTGTTGCTAATAATTTTCGCACATTTTGGATAGAAGATCCAACCCAAAGTGCTGCTATTAGACCTTAACCATGCAAGCTACAAAAAACAAACTTGCAAATCAATACTTTCATATTCGTTACCTTACCTAAATATACAAAAACTGCCATATTCAAAAACTTTCCAAGACAAAGAATTTCAAGTTCAGATTCTTGTCACTATTTTGTCAATAGCTTAAAGAGGTTCAAGCTAAATTCTTTCACTTAACAGTTCTGATAAAGTTCCCAATACCATAAAATGGGTCAACAGCTCAAGTAACTTACTTCATCAAGTCTTCTGTCAGTGCCCAAAGCAAGAAGGTTATTAAATTCCCTCTCCAGAACAGCACGAGCCTAAAGTTTATAGTACGGAAGAAATGGAAGTTAATTCCAAAAGATTAGTAATTAGTAACCTATAGTAATTTTTAAAATGTAACAACCCAAATTGTTTAATAACTTCTTACCAGATTAATAAACATACTTAGCACTTGAAAACTTACAATTTAAGTAGTAACTTATTAAAAAACTTAAGGAGGACTTAACAGCTCCCCCTTCCCTTTGTGTGATATGAAAATTCAGGATTTCTGGCTCAAACTTAATTATTTCAGAATAAAAACTAGCAAACAATAAAAATGACGAGTTTTACACTAATTGTTGTGAAGATGGGCTATGAGGAAAATATTCAAACAATATCTTTTGTTCAAGCAAATTTATCAATCAGAATTGTTACTAACAATTAGAAATCAGTAAGAAAAGCACAGTTGTATGTTTTTTCTCTTACAGGATAATGGATGGCTTTCCATTTCTAAAGCTTCTATAGCTGGGAATAGAAAGACAGGCACTTACCTAGAAAAAAACCAGTCAGTTCAATTTTTAACCTACCTAGAGGGGAGGAGAAAAACCCTACCAGCCATCAGGTAACTGCTTCTTGCTTACCTGTGTGTTTTGAGTGGGTATTTGTAGTAAGAGAGCTAATGCATTGTAATCAAATGATTCATCTAAGGCCACAAGTGCACCATGAACTCCGCTCTCTATAAGGTTATTCGCATATTCTTTAAGACCAATGGACACTACCCAATGGATCATTCTTTCATTGCTCCAGACAAGGACATCTATGGAGAGAAAAGAAGAGTTGCCTGATTTATGCAACACATTTTTCTGAACAAAAACCCCATAGTCCTTTCTTGATCAGTATGCTGATGTCGAGACTGATTTTCACATATACACAATTCATCATAAATTCTGTTAAGTAGCAGCCCTCAAGGAATTCTGTTATTTAATATTTAGGTTGCGATCTTATCTGTCCCTGCCTTTTTGGTGTGCATGAAATGCTCTGAATTGGCAACAAAACTTCATGCTTAGGACTGCACTGCTCAGTGTTTGATCCTTTCCATACAGTAGTTTTCCTTGCACCCAGAAGGAATAGTCCTTGCTCGATCGCCCCTCTCTGCCTAGAGGGAGGCTGTGGTCACAGTTATGAGACAAGTTCAGCTGGGCATAGCATTCATGCAGATGGGGAAGACAGTGTCGTCTATTTTAAATAGCCACGTAGGGGCTTGGACCTCAAGCAAGACAGATTAAATATTTGGGGAAAAAAATTTACTCCTCAAGAGAAAAATCTTATAGCAGTTTCTCATGTACTTCCTACTGAATTTGAACAGAAAGCTTTATTATTTATTAGTTTTACAATCTTGTCTACCTTTAAGTTCTGAAGGTGTTCAGTTTAGTAATGCAGACTTAACCTTCAGCTTGTGTACGCATACTACTGCACTCTTCCACAATCACAAATTTAAAGTGGAAAGTAAAGATATTAAAAGTTTGCTGGAAGGCATTTCATACTGTAACAATTCAACAATCAGCATATTCTCATCTCCAAACTTTTTCGAGTAAAAAACACTGTAAGGCAGCATTTACAGGTGCAGCCCAAATGTCAAAACAAAAACTATGTTTGTACAAGTAGCTTTTTTACATTACTCAGGAATGCCTATACCAATTGAACTGTTATAATGATCCATAGCATGTTTCTGGCTTGCGTCAACTAGCATCCTTCCCAAACAATTCCCAGGAGGAATCAAACAGTTATATGTTCCAAGGAGCTATGCCCTATAGGCAATAGATGCAGCCGCATCATTTAGGAGGCTAAAAAAAGCCCAACAGCCACAACACAGCCTTGTTTCATGCCAGTTAGTTGCAATTCCTGGGAACATTCTCAGGCACAATTAGTAGAATAACCACCAAAGGGTATCAACACTTTAAAAGAAAAGGGGAAGAGCAAGCATAGAGACTGCTAAGCAAATTCTGTATAAGGTAACCCTGAAATTTTAGTCTAAGATGTCAGAAAAGAGTTCTGAAATTAGGCAGGGGACAAAATTTCTGTGGGAAAAATACCGTGAAAACCTTCATCCTCCTAAAATATTTAGTTTTGTTTCAAACTTCAGAGCACTAAGAGTGTCAAAAATGTCTGCATTTGTAGCACATCTCTGCACGACTGAATGATTTATTGATGTGTTTCATGATTCATTGTTTGGGTTCTGCATCCAGACACATCTCTATTTAACACTTGATATTTTATAAATAATTCCTCCCTCTAATGCTTTTTTTCCCCGCCCATAATAAATTTTTGAGGCAGATCAGTGAAAATACGTTAGAATCGGACCAAGATAAAGACAATGCACTAACCCTTAATTTCATTCTGGCTTTCTTCTCTTTTTCTTTCAAGTTCTTTTCGATCATAATTCAGTCTTCGTAGGCACATAATGCCACACTGAAAACTGTTTCTGTTTAGAAAAGAAAACAAATATTTGAAAAAACAGAGATACAGAAACATTTACTGTAAATTAGGTCTCCAACTTAAATCTATTTACCTGTGAAAGCTGTCCACCATTTTAAGTTGCCCACGCAGATCTTTTTTAGTTAAATGATCCAGCATTCGAGCATCAACAAGACATTCCATGAAATAGCTGCGATACTGAGGAAGCCCCAGACTGGGGAGCCATTCGTTGCCAATCCACTCATGGTTCATATCACCATATGCTAATGTCTGTTTTTAAAAGATTAATGAATAAGCTTATTAAAATGTGAAATAAAAAAAGCTTTTTTAGACAACATATTTTAAAGAAAAAAAGTAAAACAATGCTTGCTTAATTCTTAACCTGTAAAGATAAGCAAATAAAAATACTGAATACTACATGTATGTTTTCTGAAGAAGTCAACCTCATGAAGAAAAGCAAGTTTAGATATTTGGATCAGCAAGTAAAACTGACTTTATTTAATGTTGAAGAATATGAAAAAATATGCAAAAACTAATAAAAATTAAAAAGACGAATCTACTGTTTTGATAGCAAAAGCCATAGAATTTCATTTTGTTAAGATGCTAAAAATACTGTATCTCTTGAAAACTGTGGGGCGATTTTTATTTTTCACATGACCATATAAATACAGGATATAAAAAAAACCAAAAAACAACTGCAGGGTTGTTTTGTAATACTTAACTGTTTTCAGCAAGTGATCCCAATCAAGTAAGCAAAAAAAAAAAAAAATAAAAACCCACTACTGAAGAAAAAGCAATTCTAAATGCTAGTCCTTATCCTAACAACAAAAAAACCCAAACAAATAGAACAAACAAGCAAACAAACAAGCAAACCCACAAAAACCCTACTTCCTTCCCTGTAGTTTTGACCTGCAAATCATCAGGCATTTTTTGGAGAAAACTTAGAAGAAGGAGAGAGTTTGTAACTATGCATCTAATCATTCCTTGAACAACAAAACCAGCAGGTTTTGGTTGGGTTTTTGTTTTGTTTTGGATTTTTTTTCCCCAAAAAGTCAAGGGTAGTAATTAATTTTTACTGCGCAATTAAAATTCAAAAGCTTTATTTCTCCTCTAGAGAAAGCTTTTTCTAGAAAGGAGCAAGGTCACGTAGAAATGCATTTCTTCAAGCCATCGCTAGATAGCAGACTGAAAGAGCATGTTACCCCTTGTAACAGAGAGGCAAGCTATGACTGTTACCACTGATGATCTGCAAATGAGTATCTGAGATATAGTTAATGGGACTTAAGCAGGTTTAGGCTGGAGGGCAGCCAAGCAAGAAGAGACTATACTGTCCAAAGATACAGGTCACAGGCAAATCCTGAGTTTTGTTTACATCCCTGTATAACATAATCAACTATCTCAATGCCTGAAAATACAATTAGGATTTGTTACCACTTTAAGGGAAAACAATTAATCAGGGAGGATTACAGAATTAGTGCACAGAAATCTGCTTAACTATCTAGGCTCAGTATATCTTGTAGCACACCTGTGATAGCGGCCAGGTTCAACAGCGACTTTCTGCCCACGGCAGATACTCTTGTTGAACTTCTGGCTTGCCAGAGAGCCATCCCCCCACCAAAACACTCCACACTTTTGTCATGAAATAATTTTAAAATTTGATCTAGTATGTTCAATATATACAATACAACAATGCTTACTAAGAACGAGTAACTACATTTTGGTGATTCATAAGTTAGAAGATACATTTTTCAGAAAAATAATAACAAAGGCTTCTGAATATTCTTCACCCTAACAGCCCTATTATTAAAAATCTTTATGCATAGCTTTTTTTGTCCTGTACTATGCAAAAAAGTATTTCACAAGTTTTCAATGATGAACCACCAAATCTTGGAAGTTCTAGAAAATATTATAATATTTAAATTGCCTAAATATAAAAGTGTTTATCTTCCAAGCATGTACTATACAGAAATAATAAGCCTGTAGTATCCCACTCTCCCAATCCCCAAGCCACACCAAGAGTCACTAAGATAAACTGCTATAAAGAAAAAACAGATTCTTTCATGCTCTAATTATTATGACAGTTTACATATAGTCTATAATATTACATAAAGTTTCCAACCTGAGCCCAGCTTCCCTCCTCATCTTCCTGTTACGTGGTTAGAAAAGCAAAAGAACACATACATATTAGTATTTAAGTTTAGTAAGAATAACAAAGTTAAAGATGCACTGCAAGACTCTAAGTCTACTGCATACCAAAAAAAAAAAACAACTAGATAAAGCAAGCATCATGCATTGTAAAAAAATATACAAGGCACTTATTTCGTATGAGAGGTTGCAAAACACATCTACTGATTAAGTTTTCTGGAGAGAAGAAATTTCTGCACAAATAATTCAATTTGTCTATTAGTTAATCAAATCAGAGCTCCATTTTAGATTAGAAAGAGGTTTGTTTACAATCTTATCAATGATGATTTTTTTCCCCCCCTTCTGGAAAAAAAGCTAGCAATATGCAGGTTACGAGGTTAATAATTAGAAGAAGCAATGATCCACAATTTTAATGCATTAATGTGAAGGACAAAAAAAAAAAAAGAAAGAAAAGGAAAAAAGACCAAAAGGCACTTGATTCAAATGTTCAAAAAGTGGGAAAAGCACTCTAAGGAACAGAAGTGGCAACACTGTAAACTAACCGTTTGTTGTGTGGCTGTAAGATTTTCCATTTCTTCATGTGTTACCCAGACATTTCCCGTGGTCTAATATGACCCCACAGGGAACCAATCCCATCCAGTGAAAGGAAAGCAGTAACAAAGAGGAAAGGTTGCAGAACATATAAGCAATCGGTACATGTAAGGAGCAGGCACGGGCAAAAGCAATGGTTTCTAAAGCCTTAAGTATAGGTCTATCTATTGAAAGTAATGGCATGGAATAAAAGCCTATTACATGGATCACTTTTCTTCAAAGATATTAACAAAATTGAATGAGATAAACAGCTTACACGGATGTAATTAATGGGTAAACACTTGACTCTGCTCTAATCTGAAAAATGCATCTGTAGTCTAGTACATAACCCCAGGAATCTCAGAAATAACTTTAGAATGCAGGGCAGACAGACTCCTGAGAGAATTCACACTAACCTTAAGTGTCTAAATTTACTATAGTATAGGCACAGGTGGACTCCTAGCTCTTGTAGTCTGTATCATTATCTGAAGTTAATGGCCTTATACATGGATTAAAAGAGCCTCCAACTATTTTACAAATTTCTGTATGCCTATGTGTTTCATCTGTGTTATAAATTCTTCTGAGACCAAAAGATGAAGCAAGTAACATGTACTCTAAATATTTTCCATTATATACTTACACTGATACATACTGCTCCTGCCCTTAAGAAAGACAATGTAGTTATTCCTTCATTTCATTTCCATGAAAGGAAGAAACAGCCTATATTTAAAACATGTTCCTCTACAACGTCATGTTTCCAGAAATCCTTATTTGAAGCTCAAATCCTTTCAGTTACATAGTTATGGTAGAATTTTTGGAAATTCTAATGGTTCCAAAAGATGTTTAATCCTAGATCACTTTCCTTACCGTCCTTGAGGTGGGAGGGGCAGATGGACTTGTTAGTGACATGATTTCCTGAATGGCCAGCCTCAGCTTCAGCCTGTGCAGAGGATTACTAATTCCAATTTCACGCTGTATTTCTGTATCAGACAAGGCTGACATGATAGCACCGCTTTTCACATTTGCTCGGCAAGCAGCCACATACCAGGCTGGCATCCCAACCCACAGCTGAAACACAAAAAAAAGGAAGTAAGCAGGATCTGGAAAACATTCCTGGCTCCAAAACCTTAGATTCTTTAGAAATCTGTACACCGAGGGGATTTTTTTAATTATTTATTTTGGAGGCACCACTTACCTCCAACCACACAACCACAGTAGGCCCATCCCACTGAGCAAAAGGCAAACCTTGTCTTCTGGCTTCCTCTAGCAACTCATGCCTACAATTACAGAAATAGTTATGAATAACAAAGAGAAACTAGTTACAACTAGATGTTACCATTTAAACACTGCATTCAACTGACTATCTTCTTTCCAATAGTTAGTGTTCTCCCTTTCTCAGCCTTTTACGATATACCCACTAAGGCAGCCACAGCACACGTACAAGGACTATATGATGATGTAAGCTGAACCAGAGAGGAAATTTCAGAGTGGCAGAGATGTTGGATCTTGCCTTTCAGAAATTTGTGTCTGAAACTGCTACTGACACTCTAACCAACACTGCCAACACAAAGTGAAGATGTCAGGCTTATTTGCCAATCAGATTCTCAATTACTGCAATTTTCTGCTCAGCAGATTAGACTGAACCAAAGTAGTCATTTTTCCTCAACATGTGATTTGAAACCTGTGGAAACGTATGAGTACGTCAGATACCCATGCCATCGAAACAGCACTGTCCATCAAGCTGTCGAGGCTGGAAACTGGGACCTTAATCATTTAATTGGTGAATTTTAGTCTGCAACAGCGAGCCTGTCAGAATTTCAGGCATAGCTTCAGACAGCCATTACATTCAGAGACCCACACTTTGGCAATCATATTCTGAAAGGCTATGTAGTGAAACCCAGCTTTCATCTCCTATGATGACACCATTTCCTTTGTTATTCTCAAACAGAAGAGAGTGAAGTTTAATATTGACAATTCAGCTCCCAGAAACAATGGAAGCTCACAAGTTCCCTATAAATAGCTGCCAAAAACGTTTGATAAACCAGGAGACAAAAAGTAGTGTTGCAGGTACAAGCATGCAACGTTGCTTGGATACATCTGTGTGAAAAGAAGGATAAAGTCTGAAAAAAGCATATTTAAGCTGCCTTTGAAATCTAGTTGTATATGGTTAAGTCTCCACTCTCCTCAGAAGTTTAGAAAAAGCCAACTTCATCTAATTGGACAATTTTTACTATTTAATGCTTTTTATTCATGCCTGCAAGCGTAGAATTAAGAATACAAGCAGCAATACTACCGTTTGAAGATCCTACATTATATATGTATAATTTTCTCACTATTTAAAACAAACAAAATCTCCCTGCCTTCAGAACTGTATTGATGAATATATCTAAGATCAAAATATTTTAAAATTACAGATGTTAAAAAACTACCACACAAGACACCTTGAAAAGGGGTTACTGCCAGACTAGTAGCTTTCTTTGCTACTAGTGCAAAACAGGTATGCAGTATTCAGCTATTTTAGACAAGCTAGCATACCTAGGATCCTCATGTCATATTGGTAGATAACTAAATATAAAAATATAATCAAGTAATAAGTAAACGTACTAGCAACTGTTTTATCAATAGACAGTACTTCTCCACCTGCATAGCAATAAACTAGTGCTCCAGAAAAGCCTCCCAATACCTTACCCTAATTAAATGTGCTGCCCAGGAATGAAAAAAGGGGAGGAAGGAAGGAACTGCCAGATAACTGGTTAAAAATAATCATTGTAATGTACCCATTTTAAGACCCAACAATTAAGGGGGAAATAGTGTTCAGCAGTTAGCAGCTCAATAGCTAGATTTCTCTAACAAAGAGAATAAGACCATAAAAGCTAATACATATTTGTACACTTCAAAAAGATAGATATAATTCTAAATTAGGAATAAAGGACGAGCTATTTTCCTGCTACTGCAGAACACGTGACATTAGTCTCACAAATCATTAGCCCTGAACACATTTAGCTTTGTTGCACTTTGTTATTTAAAGATTAAAAAATGAGAAAAATAAATTAGCAAGATATGAAAAAAATACTGCTTGGTAAGAACAGAATAAAATGCTTAATACTGTATTTGACAGAAAGGAATACAATGTTTTTTTCCAAGTAGTTTAACTTCAAATTTGGTGCCTTTGTCTTCCTTTTGGGTGGTTGTGGTAACATGACTACACAGCGAGGGAAGCCCACTAGTGATGCAAGAGCACAGACATGCCCAAATTAGCCTCTGTTTTGACTAGGGTGACCCAACAGGAGTATGCGTCCCTGCCTCTCCCCAGCTTATAAAGCTGCTTGGGGTACTGTATGTAATTCAGAGAACTGGAGTGTGATTTCTGGTAGTTTTGTAAGTCTCCCTGTGTACTTCAGGTTAACCATGAAACAGCAAATTATTTGGAGATGAGCAGTACAGGGAACGTATCAAAAGCATAAGGAAAGGTTATGATGCAATCTTCAAACTCATGATGATATTGCACGCGGAAAACAATTGTGTGGCTGGAAGTGTTACGTGGAGGAGGCAGACGTGTAGATATAGAAATAAACAAACCAAAAATGTTTATGAGAACTTTATGCAGAAATTATTCAATGGATCCAAAGAGGAACGCATCCATGAAGTAAAAAACTAATTGTAGAATTCGTTCATATGCAAGAAGAGATAGAAACTTCCTTGCATGGGCAATCATTAAGCTGAAAGCTCAAGACAACACAGGGACAAAACTTCTCACAGGAAGAATTTAAAGGCAGCTGCTGTTTTATCTGCAAATGATGCAAATTTTCCTATAGCACGAAACTTCACTTTTCCAACAATTCTGTTCCAACTTTACCAAGAAGCTTGCTGCATTCCAGCAATACGCAATCAGATTATGTAAAGATCACAACTGACATGCCAGTTTAGTTTCACAGGCCATCCAACTATACCATTTAAGAAGCGGGTGCAAAATCCAGCCTCTTATCTTTGTGAGGAAAAGAAATATTGCAGTAGTGCTGGCAGCATTAACAGATGGTATAAAGCTGGCACTGTGAAGGACAGAAGAACGTCAAAGGAGTAGCTGGCTACTGGAATAATCCTTAGGTGACAAAACCAAGGGATAGATGTCTACAGACTTAATAAAAAGTTGGCTGAACATCACTTGGAATGGGAGACCAAGTGTGCAGCTGCAAGGGGGGAACACTTGTTAGACATGTTCGAAAGGCATCTAACGCCAGCTGTGGAGAACAAAGAAACTGTGGTCATATGGGATGAGAAATGATGTCAAAACTGCAGGTGCTTGATGTAGTGAACACACAAGGCCCTTTAAAGACCATCTGAAGTATTTGTATTTAGAATGGCTCTTGGCAGGCAAGCATATGCTAACCGCACAAGGAAAACAAAGCAGCCCGGAGCAACATCACTTTGTCGCTGGATTAAGACAACATGGGAGTGGATAAATCCAGAACTTGTAGCCAAAGGCGAATGCTGTGCTCCAGATTTCTTGGATGGAACTGAAGACAACTGATTTGGAAGAAGTTCAGAGTAGAGGAAACACTGTAGAGAAGGCGGTGAAGAGAGTGACAGTGATGGAAATGACAGAGCTGAAAGGTGTAGAAACTGAAAGGCAACAGCAGTAAAACATGAGATAGAGACAGACTAATTACAGGCAGAGTATCAGTGGAAAGTTAATATCCCTATTATATATCGATTTCACATACGTAATAAACTTCTTGTGTATAACTTCTTTTAAGGAAAGTTATCTTAAATTTATGATTGCCTTCCTTTTTGGTTAATACAGTATTAAGTTTGTTGCGTTGTACACAGAAAAGCACAACTATAGTAGTTGTGGCAAACACTGTCACTAGTACAGCTCATGAAGATGATGAACAGCATGAACAAAAGACTAAAACCAACTTACATTTAGTAAACAAAGAGCAATGATTTTACAGAAATACATCTACCTTGGAAATGAATTGCCACAAATATCTACTATTGCTAAACAAATTTCAAAAACCAATTTACAGAACTAACTCCATCTAGGTAGGGTTTAATATTTCCATCATAAAAATTCACACCATGCAAATTAAGACAAGACATTGAACTAGCATTCACACTGAACTAGATGACACTGGATTTATTTCAGCAACACATTTTCACAATAAATTCTTTTGAATCTAGTATCTCCCCTCATGATCGGATTTCTTTTTAAAAGTTAGAGCTTTTAATATATTGCTAAAAAATCCAAATGAGATTTATCATAATTTCACAACAATCCTAATAAAATAAATACAAACTTACCCTGATTTTGCACTACCACATCAAATGGTAAACAAAAGGAAAATAAAACAATGAATGAAAAATATAAAACTAGGATTAAACTGAACTCAAAGGCATACAAAAGCAGACAAATAATGTATACTGTAATTTCATTCTGTAACTATAAATAGGTTTTTGTTAGTAAAGACATTGAATACTGCCCTCAGCCTGTTTGTGTGCACGCATGCAGAAATCAGAGATAAGCAAGCAAACAGGGATTAGAGACAACTATAAATAGAAATAGCTGCCATTGTTCCAAGCATTCAGGTAACTGGAATTCTTTGTGCTGAATACAGGATTTTATAAGTGAACAGTCAGCCTCGAGAATTTGTTTTAACACCACTCTCCTTCAATATCAAAGTGAAAAGCACTTCAGAGCAGTTTTACCACTTTTTCATAATGAACTCAAGAAGGCAGCGAGGGATCTTTGACACTTTGTGATAATATTGCTTCCTATCTTCAGAATACCTCTCAGGATTCTGAAACAGCTGGATTAAAGTATCTTGCTGGGATTTTTAAAATGGTAAGATTTATTTCTCATGGAAGTTCAAAGGGCCCTGCTGTTGCTCTCAGCAGTGAGAGTAATAAAACTAAACATTAGGATACGGGTCTTCATCAACACATTCCTTTTCATACCCACTTTCATTGAAATATCTGAATTGTAGATGCCTTCCTGTGAATAAGCACATAACCATATTTAATAGCTAGGCAATGCAATTTCAAACTAAAAGTTTTCATTTGCCTAATACAGACACTTGCCTTTTAAGCAACCAACAACATGCAGCCATGAGGTATGCTTTAAGTAATACCAGTAAATTTATGAAAGGCAGGGTGTTTACAAAGAAAAGTCATGATTTATCTGCAACTGCATTTTTTGTATTTATTAAAGCAAGACAGTATAAATTGTTTCACTGTAGAATGAAATTTGTTGCTGGTATTGAGGATCTATATTGTTCAAAGAACAGGCCTACCACTATTTAGATATGACTAGACTAGAACTATTTATTCAACCAAGATGTGGTATGACTTTAAAGATCTGTAGAAAAGGGAAAATACCAGGTCATAATAATGTACGATTGCCTTCAGTGTAACAGTCTGAAGAAAAACAGCTGAGTGTTCTGTTATACAAACAAAACCACATTCCATTCTGACTTTTCAAACCAACACACTGCTGGTTTTCATTAGCAGTCACCAGGCTTTACTCTTATTTGTTAATAGAGCTTAGGTACTACAAGAAATCTCGCACAAAGAGAAAATTAGCACACTTTCTTTTCAACATTCACTATTCTGTCTTCAGAAGGCAAGTAAAAAAGCAAGATATGTCTGATCTTGGTCAGCTTTTCTGACAGAGTAAAGACAGCTGAATAGAACAGAAGCAACAAAAGTTCAAGGTATATGGTTCAGTTTTGGGTGGAAAAATGCAAAGAATGCCCAATCCTATTTACATAAATTTGAGTGTTTCCTGTATTAGCATATAAGCATCAAGTCAAGATTTCTACTAGCAGCAATATCTATTTTTCACCTATGATTATAGTCTTTGCTTCATCTCTTCCAAGCCTGGGAACAACAAAGCATGCAACAGATACTCAAAAGCTGAAGAGTAAACTAAAGATTTTCTTGGACACACTGAAAAAATTCTCATCACTAGCAAAAGGTAACTGCGTATCTAAAAGGTTCCATAAAAAAGGAAATGGTCACAATTTATGAAAAAAAGAGGAAATCAGAGTTATATAGTGCAAAGAAAAAAGATTTCAGCTGTTAAAATGTACAAGAGAAAACATGAAGACAACCTTAAATAGAAGTGAAAAAATTGGTGAACACAGCAGCAGTTAGCAGCTGCAACACAAAAGGACTTTCAGTCACCTGCTAGAAAGGAAGCAGCAAATGCATACAGAAGGATGTCTGTACAGAACATCTCATGCTTTCACTGTCAACTCTTTCACACTCCAGAGCAAGTAACAGCCAGAGGCAACTTTGTGAAATCCTCCAAATGAATTAAACCCAAAGCAGGTATTAAATATAACAAATTTGGGGGAGGGTTTAATAAGAGTCCACATTTATCTCCATGTTTGTTTATTACAGCATTTCAATAATAAGTTTTCAGCATTGAAATTCATTTCAAACTTACCAAGACATATGCTACTATTAATGTTCTGGGAAAAAAAAAAGTAAAAAATATTCTACAGAGGCTTATTAGCCATAGCACCATACTAGGCAAAAATATCTGAAAACAAAACAAAACAAAACAGAAAAACAAACCAAAACATTTTTAAACAAAGCACTACCTTAACAACAGAGGATTAAAAATATTTGATAACTTACTTTTTCTGCATTTTCCTGTTTTTTTCTGCCTGACCTCCAAGCTTGCTGAGACCTAACGCATCCTGAGAGGAGCTATCTGCTTCTGCCATGCCAACTACAAAAAAAACAAGCCAAAACCCAGTCTTGTTATCTTCTCAATTTTGGCCAGTTGTAACTCAAAAATCACTACTGCTTTCTTGAACAAAAGTATTTAATCCTTTGCAATATTACTGATCAGAAGTGTACAAAAACAAACCTCCAAGCCCATCTACGACTCCATTCTCTAGTTGGATACATACCCATCAAAACGGTGTATAAAAATAGGGAAGTCAGATTGGTATGGACTCAGATAGGTGCTATCTAAAACTAGCGGGAGTCACACAGAGAATCTCATGTTTCAACCACCTGTAAGGTGAATTATTAGTGTTCCCGTATCACTTATGGCTGGTATCAACATCAAGGATACTGCTTTACGCAAAGAATTACAGGAGAGAAAGGTAACCATAGCATTTACTAAGCTACCTGGGATCGTTTCAAGAGAGTTCCTTTGGGTACAAAGTGAAGACATGACTGTTGGTGTTAATTCTAACAAAAGCCTCTTTCCCTTCTGAGATACAGCTGAAATTTTTGCTTCACAAAACAAGCCATAACAGTTCAATAAGGTTCAATAATCTGGCTACATAAGACTAAAAGCAATACATGACTAGTTGAACTCGCATCCTACATTCATAAAAGAACCTACAGAAGATTCAGTAACACTAGTTCCAAAAAATGCTGTACATAAGCATCAAAATAATCACAAATACGCATACACTGATACACACATCAAAATTCAGTCTTTTGCTCTCTTTTACTGGGGGGGGGGAAGGCAAACCAACCTTGTCCTAATGTTTCCTTGCTTGCTTGTCCAGGTCGTCCCTTTTCTTTCTTGCCAAACAAGCGGCCAATAGAGGATTTAATCCCCTTCTTTTTGGGGGCTTTATGAAGAGAATCTTGGCTACTATTACTGCTACTAGGATTACTTGTTTGCCCATCTTGTGAGCCTGTTGAACTTTACAAAAAAAGGAGTTATAAAGGAGCACATGTACAACAAATTCACTGGCATAACATAGTGAGAGACAAGTTCAGGTTTCTGTGCAAGTTAACAAAAGCTCAGTAACTCAATTAATGACATCTAATTGCAGCTTTTAATCAGTCATGAAAAGAAACATATCTACTAAAATACATGTCATTAAACAGAAAAAACAGTGGAAACAACTAAACCATGCAAGAAAGGAAGGGATATAATATTCATATACTGTAGCACGTAACAAGTCAATTCTTACTTTAAGAAACAAGAATTCAAGTGTTTAAAGTGCAATTCACAGAGGCCAAAGTTGACAACAGAAGCTCCTGACAAACTGAGTTATACAAGAGAAGTTTGAAATACTTGAGTGGAATCCATCCCAGATACTTAGGAACTTTGAAAACAACATCTGTCAACCAAAATGATGGTAACTGCAACTTATTTCTGAATTCATAGCTAAATTCCAGTCTATAAAAGAAGACTGGAAATGCACGATGTGCAATTCCAAAAGCAAACTTAATGCAGACCTTGAGTACCAGAAAAATTCTTCACATAATGCTATTTCTGATGATTAACAAAATCCATATTCTTACTGTTTATGTAACATAATCACCCACTTATGTCTTCACACTCCTTACTTTTGAGAAACACTTCAATATCTAGACTAAAATCCTATAGGCTGAACAGCTTTGCAGATTCAGGATTTCATTATGATAATCTGAAATACTAAGTTACTGGTAGGTCTGACTTATTCACAGCTACTTACTTTCTTATATCCCTGATATCTTCATGGCTCACTGTATGCAAAGCTCCTTTTTGGACTCTGTCCAAACGCAAAGATCGAGGTGAAGAAGGTGGTGATGTTTCACATTTTATTGTGGCTTTATCATCTCGTACCTCTTCTCTAGAAGCTGGAGACTAATGGAAAACAAATGAAATCCTGAGGGGTTAGTTGGAAATGGCAAAACATGAATGCAATATCAATGCTACACAAAATACTGAAAGGAAAAAATCAATTGTTTCAGTGTTAAAGGATTACTCTTGCCCTTGCCATTCTGCAGTTGCCTGGTTTTGGTTTGACTATTTTCTGGATTTTCTGTTACCTTCAGTGACAAACTACTAAATTTCAGTCTTAGCTAGTGAAATGAGCAAGTAAACACTCATCTTTTATTCATTCATAGAGCTAAGAACTAAAGTAATGTCTTCATCACCATAAAACTAATATACCTGACTTCAGTTTAAGCCAGTGCAGAGACAAAACCAGAGTCCTGTGAAAAGAAGGCATCCCAATTCTCACTGTTACGCGTTTAAACAATCACTAGCAAGATTACCAATTCTATGAAGTCGGTTTCTACATACCTGTGGCTATGGTTTATCTCAGAATTTGAATAATAGAAATTAAGACTTATTTGTGCGTGCACTTGCAGATCTTTAAAATTAAATATTGTTTCACGAAGATTACAAAACAGTGGTTACAAACAGCAGGCAATGCAACAGTCCCTGACACCAGCAAAAAAAGTCAAACAAAACCAACAAAACAACCCACACAACAAAACAAGCCCACACTTATGTTAAGATGATAAACCATTTTACGTTTAATTGCAAAGAGCATATAATCTTGCTTTATTATAGAGTTACCCCTGCAAATGCCTTCTTTTATGTTCCTGTTATCCATGAATGAGTTTGGGGACAGGGAAGGAGATGAAGGGGCACAACAGTAAATAAACTAAAGATTTTTACCTTTCTACGGTGTTTCCTTAAATCGCTAGGCTGATAGATGCATGCAAAGAAAAGAAATTTGGAAAAGCTGTATTTATGGTAAACTGTAGCAGAGACTGAAACAACTAGTACAGACAAAACATGTTAGGGAGAATATAAATAACAATTACAGCAATGGCACAGAGAAAGGTACACAGTATGAAGTACTCTTCAAATCACAGATTACTTAAATGTATCCCTGAAGAGTGGAAAAGGAAGAAAAAAATAATCAAGACTTATAGTTGGTTATCTACAAAAGTACTGTCGATAGTTGAATGTATTAGTATCATAGGCAAATTAGCACACAAAATGTGCATTATCTTCAGCAACAAAACCAGTAAAGTACATGGGGGTGTAAGGTGTTGCTTTTAAAAGGTGAGAGGATTTCCAGTCACATGTCAAGAACTTGCCTTAAGCGACCTAACCTACATGGTAGCCATAGCAGGGTTAATACATTGTCCGCAGTAGTCCCTTCTCACACCTTAGCAATTTCTGCAGTTGTTTCCTACATAGCGTAAAAAGCAGCCATACTTTAATAACTGTAAAAGACAGAGTGCCAACAATAGCTGATTTCTATACAGCAACACTATTCTGTTCTTTTTACTAAGTTTAAAGTGCTGGAATGTTTCAGAAAGAGTCTACCGCCAGTTTTATTTTATCCTCCATCCACTCCAGAAGCCACTGTATCTCACTTCCTAGGTACTGCTCACCTATGCCTGTGCACAGAGCAAGGCAGCAACCTTGAGTTACGTAAACAAGTTATCAAGTTACTCTGACTGATGCTGACAAAAATTTAATTTACATAATCTGTTTAACAGTTATCATTGCATTTGGCGAAAAATTATTTCAAAAGGCTCTAACCAAAAATAAAGTCAGTCCCCTCTTAAGTTGGGGATTTGTGTGTTGCTCCCCTCCCATAAATGACAACTTTTAATAATTTTTTATTTAGAATACATGTAAACTGTGCAGCATTAATATGTAAAGTTTTGTTCACTCTGACCGAAGAGAATCATAGAAGGGTTTGGGTTGGAAGGGACCTTTAAAGATCATCTAGTCCCTCCCCAAATTCTTCGACAAAGCACAGACAACTCATTTTACCCTTGCTGGGTCTTTCATCTATTAAATTTTATAACCTGTAAAAATGAAAATATTTACCGTATGAAATGAAAACTGTCCACAAGAACTTACTGCTCAAGAGAGCTCTAGGTTTCACAATTTATCATGTTGATGTTTTTTAATGAATTTTAATCATGAGGGGTTTTCCTGCTAACTGACTGCCTAACACCGCTACTGCAGTTAGCATTAAGATAATGTTTCCATCTTTCTCAAACTAATGCAATTTCCTATTAAATCATCCAAAAAACCCAACCAAACCACAAGAACTCGTTCAGTCTGGTAATTCATAATAGCCATTTGGAAAGTTTCTAGAAAGCTCTTGTTCTGTAATTCTAGAAGCAGAGCTTCTTGTTTTCATGCTTTCACAAATCAGTTGCCAGGTACAAAAACGTCAAACAAATGTAACTGCAAAAAATGGAACAGTGCCTTCATTCACAATTCTTATAATCTAAAGTGAACTTAATTACACTTTACTTCGGTTCAATTACATTAGATTTTAACACAAGACGCATATTCTTCTGGTCTAGTTTTCATGAAAGTAGCTACTTAAATTTGTGTATGGTTTTCTGTAAGAGAAGTACTTAGCTTAACTACTTATTACTGGGAAACTTTATATTCTAAAGCACTCCACATTTTGAAATTTGTTCGTTTCTGGAAAAGAAGTATGCTTGGCCCTGGATATGTGGCTAGAGCTAATATAATGATTTTTATTTTATTTTTTTAAAATTCAAGAAAGGCAAAATGGGTCCTTTTTAAAAAAAAATAGACTTTTTGGTATATGTACACATCCATTTTAAAAAGCCAGCAAAAGTAGTTAGTTGAAATACTTATTTTTAAACACACCTATAAGAGACCTAAATGAGCCAAGTCAGTCATTTACACTCCACCTGCTCTTACAGTGATGGATATCATCCCTTGTCTACCAACTGGTATGATATAGGCATGATAAAAGTAGAGCAATCCAAGACAATAAGGTATAATAGTACGGTGCTGCACATACAACTAGTAAGTACAGTTTCAAATGCATATGCAAATCTGGAGATAAGGCTATATATGTAACTAAATCAGAGAAGGAGCTCTTCCTGGACAGTGCTTGCAAATAAATACCCAGAATATATAATAAATATCGAGAATGCTCCTTAGTGAAAGGTATTCTAAACATGAGAAACTGTTAAGTTTGCTTAACATTTATGTAAAAACAAGAAAGTGAAAAACTCGTGTCTTGTTTTTACAGATAGGTTTACAGGCATAAAGCAGCTCCTAGAAGTATTAATTTTTCTAAGCAGTCATAAGAATGTCAAAAGAATGGATCCATCTTTCTCTACTCACTGAACTGCTAAACCCAAGCTATTACTTCATCAGCTACTAGATCTAACAG
This sequence comes from Elanus axillaris, assembly GCA_026212715.1. Classification (NCBI taxonomy): domain Eukaryota; kingdom Metazoa; phylum Chordata; class Aves; order Accipitriformes; family Accipitridae; genus Elanus; species Elanus axillaris. The sequence continues at coordinate 26,629,513 of JANZLQ010000022.1, read as the reverse complement.
ATACTTCTTTTACCTACCACTCCTAACAGGTTAAAACAAGACACTAGCTCTCATTAATATTAAACCAGCTGTGATACCTTCACAATCTTCAAGATTAATGCAATATATGCAAATCACTTTTTAGCTGACTATTTAGTGGAACAGTGGACTGCTAAAAATAAAGTTTAAAGCAGAGGGAAAAAGTGGTTGCTGTACCAGGGGTTGAAAAGAAAATATTATTTCATCTAGGAAGAGGAGTCAGAAGAAAGACTGTAACAACAGAAAGAATACTTAGGCATGAAATGTTGACCAAATAATAGACTTGAGTTCTGAACGTTTTTCCTAATCATTATGACTGTATCTTACACTTTTTATAGAAGTTGAATGGAAGCAGTAGAAAAACCTAGAGAAAGGAAAAATACAGCTGAGTAAGAAGGAAGGGAAAGGGAAATCAAACAACCCATTTCCTAGAGAAAAGGAACACTCTTCCAAAAAATTAAAGGATACTTACCAGTGTCATGATACCTAGTCTGTCCACTTCCCGAGCTGGACTATGTGGAATCCGCCTTGGGGTAGAGCGGCCACTGCCAGGCGGGGAAGAACCAGCAAGTGAACCACTTGCGTAGGGAGGAGGAATGGAGCTCATGGACCTGAATCGGCCATGGGCATCCAAACTTCCACTACCCACTCTGCTTTCAATCTCCTCTGCACGCTGCTCGGTGTTTTCCTTTTCTTCTTGTATAAGTCTAAAAGAAAAGAAGTTTCAAAGGAACATGACATTCAAACAAGTACCATATAAACAGAACAGCTGACTTGGGCATTAGAAGCAGTACCTATCAGACAAGACAGCCACACTGAAAAAATCTTCTAATCCAATCTGAAAAAAAGTAGTAAACACTACACCTATATCCACCATGCAGGGGTTTCTATCAAACTAGTAATACACAATCCCTTCCATAAATGGGGCTGAAGACAAAGAACCTGAAAAGAGTACTCGGGTATAAGCAAACTAGTTACTTCTGTCAACCCCGCCACCAGGAAACTGAATGGGCAACCACCATTTTCCAAGTGACCACACAAAAATGATTTCCAGTGTCACAGAAACTCATTTTTATCAAAACCTTAAGAGCAGATAGACCATACCTAATCTCTTTATTGATTGCATCCAACTGTTCTTGAAGCATCATGGCCAAAGTTTGAGCATCAGCCTGACCACTTGGTGACAGCAGATCAACTGAACTGAATATAGTCTCCCTATCATCCTCAACATCAGACACATCAACATCACTTTCAAACGCTTGTGCCACATTTGCCAATACACTTGCTTGCTGGGCTCGCTCCCAGTCCTGCTCGTTCAGAGTTTGAACCTAAGAGAATTATTAAAAAAAAATAATTCCAAAGTCAAATGGGAAAAACATGACATTTCTACTGTTTTTCAAGATGTTTAAAATAATTTTTAAAAGCCCACTTACATGCTGAATGCATCCATCAAGACAGCAATGTTTAGAGAAATGTAAAAAAAGCTATAACGTAGAAAACTTTGCATCTTACATTTAAGTCAAATTTAAAAATGGACAGCCCCATTGAATAAATTAAAACATCACATATCTTGGCTATATGTGCTATAAATCACAGTAGAATTTTGCTATCAATCCAATGAGTATTTTGGAATCAGGTTTATGTAATGAGAAGTTATGAAATTGCTTGCAAAACAGTCACATGTTAATTTAATGTATAGACACAAAAGTAGGAATGTTTTAAATTGTATTTTACAGGCTTAACACGCTTAAAACAAATTGGACTTCAAAATGATAATTTTGCAATTACTTGCTAGCAATTAAAAAGACTAGTAGCTGTGCATTAGTTTTTAAAACAGGATATTTAAAATCTAGCAGTTTATTGCTATGTACTCCTATTCTAAGCCTCCTTGCCACAGATTAGCCTCATTTAATCTATTTTGTTGCCAAAGTTCTATTTTTATTTTGATTTCAGAGTTTTATTACCTTTGAAGGTTCATCTCTGAGAGCTGCCAAACGTCCTTTCTGGGGACGCCTTAACACTGATGAGGTGCCATAGGAGTCTGTATGACTGTCAGGCACAGACGAAGATGTGATAGGGTATCTGAAATCTGGTCGGCTAGAACATGAAGAAACATTTTATCCTTATGAAGGTAGGGGAAAGGCAAAAACAAACCCCTAAAAACCCACCCAAATGATTCTTCTTGTCCTACAAGTGCCAATTTTTTTAAGCAGTATAAAAACTGCCTTACATGGTCTATCAAGAATACATTTTATAGCTATGACTAAAGTATTTTCAGTTATAATAGACAATATTATATTTAGCAAAAGTGACTTTAAAGAAATTAGAAAAAAATAAACTACAATGAAGTGCTGGTACCTATGATGAAGTGATGTGGCTCTGAGTCTCACTTGGTCATTTTCAGCCCTTAATGCTTCAACATTTAATACAAGTTGATCCTGTAAAAACAAACAGATAAAATACATAACAGTACACTTAAAAAAATCAGTGTCAAATACCAATTTATAAACTAACATTTAGGTTTTTTCATCTCATTTCTGTGAAACTCAGAAGTAACATATTTTAAAACATATCCTTCAATGACATAAAACGTAAAAATGATTTTTGCTACACACAATACAGCACCATCACAAAAGGGCATCCAAGAATAATTCTGTTGCTTCTCTACACTGTGACTGGAGGTAATGACAATATATATATTTTAAAACAGCTACTAAAAAAAATTCACATATTACTAACTTTACTGTAATTAAGTGATAATATTTAATAAGAAACGAGATTTTTCAAGCTCTGTGCACAAAAGGTTCTAAATGCATTCACTTTTAACTTGGACATTTTTTACATGCTCTAGAAACTCAGAATTTAACAACAGAGAAATCCAATGAATGAGAAAACAATGAAAGACTAATAAAAAGTGGCTGATGATGAACATCTGTGCCTTGTGTGAAAACTGCTGGCCTACACATACAAAAATTGAAAGCACATTCTGCAAAATATTCTGAATGCGTTCTTCATTTTATTACAGAAGCACAGCTTCTACAGTTTGACCTAGCTACTTACTAGAATGATTTGGGGAGATGCAGTACACCTGTGATTTAATAAGCAATAACAAGTATTATTTCAGAACAGATAGTGTGACAACAAAATCAATTGCCACTGCTTGAGAATGCAAAGAAATTAAAGGCCCCACCATTATTATTCAAGAAGGGAACTTGTCAGTTCCAGGACAAGCAAAAGACCAGACAGCTGCTATAGCAAAGGAGCAGCCAAGTCTAATAAATATTTCTCTCCCTGCCCCTCAGTTCTAAAAACTTTTAAAAACATTTTATCAGTTGAACAAGAACATTTCACTGCTTTAACAAAAAACTTATGGGAAAATACCCAACATTAAATGTATTCCTCTTTTTACTGTTCAAGGCCATACATACAACAGTATAAAAATTCTACACAATCCTTAAACTTTGGCAGGTTGCCAATATATCCAGCCACTTCGCATATTCAGAAGTGTGCTAAATCTTTGAGTAAAAAGCTATGTATTACCTAAAAAATCATCGTAAAACTGAGGCACACAATACCATAAAATGAGCAATCACAGCTCCCTACTTTTAAACAGACCAGGTAATATTGTTTTATGGGGGGGATTCAAATCTGGTCCTGCTATGTAGCAATGCAGCAATTACTTTCCAATATAGTATTTCAGAAATGCATATTATACCTTTTCATGCTGAAGTTCCTCTACTTGTTTTTTTGCATTTTCAATTTCTCGAAGAAGTGAATTCTAAAATAAAACATATCACAAATTACATTACTCATAAAAGCTTTCAACTCAAACCATAGCCAAGATGAGTATCAAAAAAATTTGGCCAACACTATACAGATGCATCTTAAGTTACAGATACTTTATTGCTTACATCATTTCACTTTGATTATAGCTGAAGGTTTATCCTTTCAGGTGTACAGCCCTCTAAATAATGGATTTAGCAACAGTACAAGTTCCATAAAAATTTTATACCAATACTAGCCTTTTAAAGCTCTGTTTGACAAAGCTAGTAAAAACAAAAAAAAAGGAATAATTAGGCTGCTAAAATAATTCCAAGTAATTCACCGGGTGGTTGCTAAGGCATTACTGCCTGTTATCATTAGGTTTTCATTTTATCTTCTCTTGCCTGACCTACAAAACCACTACACAGTAATTTCGTGGATGTACTGTACCTCTAGAACTGCAACACTCACTGACTTAAGGGCCTTCATTAACATCAGAGCTGTCATCTTTATTTCTAAACAACTCCAGTAAATATAAGTACTTATGACTACTACAGTCTCTACTCAAAGCAGTTTCCAAATTTAGACTAAGAATCATCTGAGAATTAAGAAACATTTGAGAGCTACAAAAATCAAAAAGAATTTCAACTATCGTATTCGACTGTGGTATGCGATACCAAGAAAGAAAAAAAAAAAAGAGATTACCCTTCTAATAGGAAAGTTATAACTGGATCTCTTTCTTTTCCACCATTGTCAAAAAAGTTCTGTTAGGCACATTTCCCTGAGGTAAGTAATACCATTATTACATGTTTAAGATGCAAATAAAGTTTCATACGTGAACAAACTAATCATTCTGGGAAAAAAGCCCACATGATCAGAAGAAAGTCTTAACATTTTACCTGCATGTTTCTTCCCAACTTATAAAAGAATGAGCTGGAAGCCACACCAAGAACACTTTTCTACAAGCTGTTACTCATAGCAAAGGGCAACTAAATTTTCCTCGTTATTCATCAACATAGTTAGGGTTTGGAAGGTAAAGGGGAGTTAGGGTCAACCTGAAGACACTCCCACAACATTCAAGCATTTTATTTAAAAAAATAAATAAATAAAATTATGCAGTCAGCTACTTCTCAGAAACTGAATTTATTAAGACTTAGAGCAACCTTGATGTCATAACAAGGCCCATAACAAGAATTTCTGAAGTATTAAGAGCAGTTGGTGATCTTGAAAAAAGTGATGTTAACTAAAGAACACAAGACAAAGTTTGCAGCCTTAGTTGCCAGATGATAAGCACCTTTATCACTAACTCAAAGGATAAGAATCAGTAGGACCTATATTTGTTCTGCACTACTCGATCCCTCGCAGCTCCGAGAGCGCAAAAGCAGGGGAAAGAACGAACTACATATTTGTAATGATCTAAGGGGACCACAGTCCTGGAATTCTAGAAAGACATGTCAGATACCTGACTGATGGTTTAGGGCTGAGAACTGAGTTGACATGAATGCAAGAAAAAGCAAACATTTATTAAAAGTCGGAATACATCATTATATATTGCAGCTGAAGCATTTTATTGCCGTGACTTTAAAACAAAAGCCATTCAGCTTTTATTGAAACATTTCCCCAGATGGTCATTTCACTCTCCAGTAAAAGAAACAAAGTATTTTTTTAATCCAAGACAAAGCAATTCAAAGTCACCATCAAGCAAAGCACTACTTTAGAAGACACCGCTTTGTTCGATGGAAAACAAGGGAAACTAACTTAAAGGCATGCATGGAAGAAAAATCCATAAGGACCTAGATCCAAAAGCAGAAGGGAAAGTAACAGTATGTCACAAGTTAGAAGATTAATTAAATACAGGGAAAACATCCGACGTGCATTGACAACACAGGGACAGCCCACTTAAATTCACATAACCTGTCTCAAAATTATATACCTGGGAAGAAAATGCAAGATTGTTTCAACTTGCAAGAATCCCACAATGACTCAGGATAACTGGTACACAGAAAAGCAGTGGGAAATAAAAGAAACTAAACTGAAAAGGTCAAAGTTCTAGTCCTAATTCTTTAGACTTCCTGTATTACACTGGATGACCCTATTTATGCAGTCCACACCAGTCAGCTAGGAAAGAATAAAGCTTCTTAAAAGATGCCTTCTCAGCACTGTAGTACAATGCCCAGGGACAACCTCAAAAAAAAAAAAAGAATTTTAGGAACATATTTTCAAAATCCACACTAGAAAACAGCCTTAACAGAAACTACTTATTAATAAGGATTTAGTATTTACTTACTGAAGTTACAGACACATTGCAAAATATACAGATCACTACAGAATGCTGAACATCTAATTAATGTATATGCTGGAACGTGACTTGTTACCTTATCTTCCAAGGCAGCCATCCTCTCCTTGAGATGAAGCTGAAGCCTTTCATTAGATTCAGACAGAAGCTTATCAACAGTTTCTGACAAACGTTTATTATGCTCTTCATTCATCTTCTCTCTCTGTCTAGCCTAAGATACATAAAAGCTACTGAAATAACTTAAAATTTACAATGTCTATAATAATTTCCAGGTTGTAAAAACAGTAAGCTTTCCTGAACCCAAATGCATTTTCTTTAATGGAAATATTTTTCCAAAGGAATACTGCGTGTAGCTTCCATGACTCTGTAAGGGAGTATAAGGGACACTTAAGACTTTAATAACTGTTCCAAGATCAGAAGCTTGAAAATCTGAGCTTACACTTCAAGAAAAAGCAGATTTCAGAACCAATTCCATTATTTATAACTTAGGAATCAATTTTTCCATACTCATGTAATTCAGCAAGTTTTTGATCTTTCCTCATCAGAAAATATGACCAGCAATTAGGTATTTCCAAACATATTTTCAAACTTCCATTGGAGACTCAGCTTTTTCTTGAGATTTGAGATTAGCCATAGCACAGTGGCTCAAATGTCCCAACTATCAGCCAGTCTAAATTCTGGCTTTATTTTAGAGTTGACAAATAAAAACAGCTTTGCTGAATGGTCGGCAGCTATAAAGGGGATTAAATTCTTTCTTTCAGCATTTTATCTTTGCCAAAAGTATGTACAGTACCCTTTGCAGTTCTTGATTCTTTTCTTCTAGCTGTGCTTCCATCTGTCTCAGTCGTTCCTCTATATTGCCATGTCTCTCCTCAGCCTGTCAATTTGAAAACAAAATTAGAATATTTTTTTTTTTAAAAAGGTTTCAAAAGCATAGAAACATTGAAGCACAATAATGTATCTAACATGCTTTGCACAACTGCCATTTATGGTAATATACAATGCAGAACAGATGCCTTTTGGTCACTAAAAGAACCTCATAAGAGTTCTTATGGTAAGTAACAAAATGATGAAGCCTCTCCCCTAAGTACCATGAATCAACTACTACTTGCAAATGAGCTTGCAACAGCAGAAGTTCATTCATATCTCCACAAATTACAAAATAAGTTTTTTTTAAAAAAAGCATTTTCAGCTTTTCCTCACTAGCCTAGACAATATGGCTCTTTGTTAGTAATCATGACAAAGCAGAAAGCAGCAAGCAGAAACAAGGACTAATATACAAATTCTACCTTCCTAAGCTTGGTGGTAAGTTCCAATACTTTAGCATCTTTAGCAGCAGAGCTCCCAGGAGACAAAAGGTCAGACTACAAAGCCAGTTAGGGACAGGAAAGATAACAGGGAAAGAAATGAAACTAAGACTTCAAAAGAAAACACACACACACACACACACGCACTTGAAAAGGCTCATTTGTAGTTACTACATATAATTAATCAGACTTCATTATTCAATTTGCAGCCTTCTAAAAAATCTTAGTATGAGTACCATTACTTCTCTCTCCCCACATTCTTGGTTAACAGTGGAAGAAATTTGGGTTTCCCCTTCAGAAACAGTTCTTGTTTTAGAAGACTTCATGCCTATTTTTGAATGTAGTTTAACAAAAAGCAACAAAATAATTCAGAGACATTTTCATAAGGTAACAGTTAACAGAAAACCTGCTAAAGTTCCAAAGACCAGAAATTTAAAAAAAAAAGGGAAGAAAAAAAAAAAGAAAAAGAGTAAATCAGAGCACGTTTAGAGAGATGAACAATCAACTCACCTTTGAAAGCGCTGCAACTCTCTGTGCCAGCTCAGCTTCCACCTCCGGCAAAGTTTCAGCTTTTCTCAAAGTCTGCTGCAGCTTTTGTTCAGCCAGTTCCAGTCGTTCTTGCAATTGTCTATTCTTATCTTCACTCTACACAGGATTATGATCAGCAAATGCTTAGTGTTAAAATGGTAATTAATTTTCATCAGAGGAAGGTAAGGATGAAGATTACTGCCTTTACTAGACCTATGGAGAACAAACTGTCCAAAACTGGTTTCATAACCAAAGATGTGGCATCCTCCCCTTCAATTACATGAGAAGATTTTTTTCTCTACAGATTTTTTTCTGCAGACAATTTTGTGTATTTTGAAAGCAACTATATCACCAAATAAACACAGTTACGGTATGGGAAGCAGCACAGAATAAGTTATAAATTTTATGTCAAGGCTGTGCTAAGATTGAGTTACATCAAGGAAAAAAATCTTTCATATTTTAAGTAACACTATGCATATTATCACAAAATTTATTTTAATTTAAAGCATGTACAACTTCTTTTAAGAATTGTACTAAAAGGGACATATCTTGTTGACTAAGAGTTGCCTGCCTCCAGTTAAGAAGTGATTGGCTCAACCACCATTTCTGGTTTATAAAGTGGGACTACTTCATGTCAAGCATATGTCACATTTCCTCCCCCAGTAAGGCAACATTTACTTCTATTATAGGCTATAAAAATCACCACACCCTACACAAATTCAAAAACTGTTTTAGTTTAAAATGAGTACTTCTCACACATGAAACTAAAGATGCTGGGACACATGTAACAACTTAAAAAATTGACAATTAATAGGGACAACAGCCCTGCTGCACCATGATCAAGTGCACTAAAATGCACAAAACCAATTCCCCCTCCAGTAAACTGTCTCAACTTCATTTCCAGGGTAAAACTCTGTACAATGCACTCCTCTAGTTACTGAATAACAATTGCTAACAATAGCACATTACAGATCACATTTATCTTCCTAAAAGCAAAGTGCTTTAGTATAGTATGTACATTAATTATTTACATTAGTTTTATACTGAGCAAAATGTACTTTATCTTATTTCAAATTACAACCTGGCGATGCATGGAGTCTTTAGTGGCAATTTCATTTTCAAGTTTATCATTGAGGTCATGCACAGATGTAGCTTCACGTTGTGCAGCGAGGTAGCGTTTCTCAAGAGTTGTAATTCTCTCTTCCATATCTTCCTTTTGGGCCATAGTCTATGAAAGAAACAAGACAGAATTTAGAATATAAGGGATGATTATTTAGTGATCAAACTGGGGGGGAAACCCACAAACCAAAATTAATAATTATTTTTAAAAAAATCAGATATACTCTTATTTGAGTAAAAAGTCAAGTAAAAAGCCTTGTAAGTTAAATTAATTTGGGTTGGGGCGGTGGTGTGGTGTGATTTTTTAAAACAGTGAACACTTAAAAAAATTAGTCTTTATTATATTACACCACAGATCTGCTACTTACATTTTCAGTGGCGCAAACACAGCAAATCTTTACGTCCTGGGGACAGTCAAAGAGTGTTCTTGGATTTAACTAAACTCCCTTTCTATTTAATAAAGATACAGTACATTGCAATACATAGGACCTTGGAGATTAGTGATTGATCAGTAACAGGAACTGGCAATCACACTGCTGAAATTAAAGTGATTCCTCAATGACACAGATCTTTAAAAATAAAAAAATTCAAATTTCATGAATAACCTTAGCAGTTATGACAAGATGAAGCATCTGTTCAAGAACACGTTAAAGTTCACAATGCTGTCTAATTTAATATATTTGTGAAGTATCTAGTTATCAGATTTATTCTGAAGACAAATTTTCTTAAGCGACTGGTCTTTTAAACAAAAAATAGCACCATCATGCCCTGAACAATTTTCTTCTCACCTATCAAACCAAAGACATTCAAAAACATAAAGCTGTAACTGAGCACCAGCGACACTGAAATTTTATAAAGCAGTTACATTTGTGACTACCCAAATTTTGACAGTTTATTCCTCACCTCTCGTACATCTCTCTGTAACTTTGTATTCATTTCTTCAGATTTTATTAAGTCTTTCCTAGCTGTATCAAGATCTTCTTCCAGCTCTGTTACTCTGCTAGACAAAGCAGTAAGACGTTCTTTCATTTGTGTCTGCTCTTTGTTTTGCTTATCTATGATGTCTTGGAGTTCAATCACTTTAGCAAGGTTTTCATCATGGCATAAAGAACCATCAGAGGATCGCTATTAAACAGGAAAAAAAATTATTTGCATTTTACACAGAAATTTGAAAAACAAACTGTTACTTACCTGCAAGCACCCCTCCCCCAAGATAATTTTATTATTGGATAGACTGCAAAAATTGAAATTGTGGTAACTGAGAATTTTTAATTAAATCATCACTCAAAAATCTTTTATTATAGTTTAAAATTAAATTCACATTATAGTGAATGATTAAAAATCAGACATCAGCTAAAAAAAGTAAATGGCTGTACCTTCCCATTTGTAGTTGGTGTATTTTCTTGCTCATGATTTATATCCAGCATCCCATCTGGAAGTGTTTTCTTCTGATTATTTTGCTCTTTCAGAATCATTAACTAAAAATAAAAGTTTACATACATATGTTTCAAGTCAATTCCTTTCTCACTAATTATATAAAGAACAGCTGCAAAAGCGTAACAACAATTACTGATTCTACTGCAAGATATGTATTAATAAAATACGGCACAGGCACTCAAAAACTTATGCCACTGCAACCCAAAAATTCTTATTTTAAAGCCACAGGAACTCTTTTTGTTGTTTTGTTGGGGGGTTTTTTGTTGTGTTGGACGGGGTGGGGGCAATGGGCAGGGGGGCTGGGGTGTTTTTTGTTTGGTTGTTTTTTTTTTTCCCTTTCCTGCTCTTTCAAAGTGACCACATTAAAAATTATAGTTATCCCATTTGGGGAAAAAAAAAAAACCACCAAAAGTGAAAGCGAACCTTAATACTGAATAAATTACTGTGTACAAATATTGACTGAGACACCCACAATGCACACATGAAGACTTCTTTTAAAAAAAGAAACCTACCTCTTTATGCGTAGTACCTAGTTCTTCTTCCAATAAGCTACATCTTTCAAGTGCTACTCGTAACCTCTCCCTTACCTGAAAGGGTAATTCCAAAAATTTTTAAATCATTCAAATTAAAAAGAAATCAATTTCACTTATGGCCATGCTGCCATGCCCTTTCAGACAATAAATGACACTATTTCCATTACACTTAGAGACCTGGTTGATCTTGAGTCAGTACTAATTACAACATATGCTACAAAAAAACCTTCTAGAGAAAGAATGCATATCTTAAAATCTAGCTTTTCCTTTTTTAACATAAGCAAATCATATCTCAGCATGACCTGTACATTTAGGCAAGAATTAAAAATATCCAAAATTTACTTATCCTTTAGTGAGGCACTGAGTACGTATCCTTCTGCTTATTTACAACATGGAATTGGAGACAGAATCCTACTTAAAATAATTTGCCAGACTTTATATACAAGGGCCACAAAAGTTAGGCAAAGTATGAGTTGGCAGCAAAATTCAAAGTAAACTTTACCACTTGCATATCCTGCTGCCAACATCAGACACAACTAAAGGGTGGAGTTCCTTTAATTCAGCTTTACTTTATATCACAGTGTAAGCAGATTCCTCCTGTTCTCTCTAGTCCATTTCTTGTATTACATAATCAAAAGGCTAAATCCTGATGTTATACAGGTAAGCAACTGTATGCACTCCTACAACAAATATATTGCCTCTGACTCATGCTTAGCTTACATTAGCACAGTTAATGAAGTACTAGCAAAAACTACAGCACCTTGCTTTAGTGCAACATACTAGTTTAGAAGAGCATTTACTGATGCAGTTACAGCAAAGCCACTCTTGATACAGAGAAACTTCAGACGCCCCTCTACAACTTTAGTAAGAACAACTGCATGGTCCACACAAAGAGGGGACAGAAGAGATGTTAGCTACCATATTTCATTACCTTTTCATCAAGGGCTTTATGGTGCTCAAATAAAGATTTTAGTGCTTTGAGAACTTCTACTTCACTAGAAACTCCTGCTGGAGACTGAGCTTGTCTCTTTACAACAGTCATTCTGAGAGATCGCTCATGCCTGGAGACAAGACACTCCAAATGTTCCAGTAACAGCTAAAACAAAAAAGGGAACAAAGTTTATTCCTGTTCTGCATAGCTGCAGAAAACTCTGCCTCCTAAAATATCAAGTTTTGAGTTCTAAACTTCAAATCTGAGCAAGCCAAAGAGTACTTACTGCATCAAGCATAAGGACCCGTTTTTAACATTTCACCCATGTTTGAAGCTGTATCAGAGCTAAGGCATCTCCTACCTCTCTCTCTCAGTCTAGTTTTTAAATGAGGTTTCTACTTAACCAGGCCTTTTCAGTTCCACCACCAATCTGAGGAACTGCACACTTGTCAGAAGGATACATATAGGAAATGCTCTAAATTGGAGAGCAACTGTTCTGCTGGCAGCCGTGTAAGCTGCTGGAACAGATCACTACAGTTTGCCCACTCTATTCCTCTGATCTCGGGTGTCGTATGATTTCAAAACTTCAACAACAAAAAAGCTGAATGACAGATAGCAGTGCAGTCTTACAAGCTCTTCCTGATTCCACACAGCAGTACTGGGGGCTGTGCATAAGCTTCCAGACTTTCTCAACACATATTTGCACTTCAGGGGGACTGATGCAAATACCAGGGAAAAAATACTTTTAGCTTTTCAAATGCAACATTCAGTGTTTTTCTCCATGTAGTTGGATGCTTTAACAATGGTGATTTTGGAGAAGACAAGGAACTAACCCTCGTATTATTTCTTTCCGCTTTCAGTTCAGCGATTTCTTCTTCCCTTTCAAGCAGCTGCTCCCTGCATACATTTAGCTCTTTTGTAAGCGCTGCAAATTCCTGAAATAAACCAGACAGAAATATAAGCACATCAAATATCAGGATATAGTGAGAGGGGATTCATACAAACATTTTACATGATTTCTTGAAGTATTCACTTCAGATGTCTAAAGCAAATACAGTTGTACAAACTTAAGCCTGCTTAGCATGACTAAACACTTAAAACCGTTACACTGTCAACTGTAAAGATGTTTGACCAGTACTTCTGAAAACTTCTTTGTCCCTCGAGGCAATTATCTGAGTTGGGGTACCTCTGGTAAGCAAAGGGGAAAACCTATTTGTAATGCACTTTGTTATTGTTTCAAAAAGTTGGTTGGTGGTGTTTTTTTAAATGACTACTGAGGGAGATATGAAAAAACAGAGCACTAAGCACAGTAAAATACAGAAACCAGCAAAACACGACAAATTTCAAGTCAACATTTAATTGTGAGAGACAATGCATAACCCTGGCATCTATCAGAATACACAGCTTACTTCTTTACAGTAATAGATTATTCTTGAAGCTCCACTACTAGAAGACTCAGTCCTTTAGCTGTATTTGTCTACTTAAGCTACGCAGAGGAATTTCATTTTTATCTACTTTCGTATCTCAAAATGGAACTGAAACAGCCCTTTCCCTATAGTTCTGCCAGAAATCTCAGAGGATCAGAATCAGAATTTTCTAAAAGCCAAGCCTTTGGACTCAAAGCCCTCAAAAGCCTTTCCCTTCAAATTCAATAAAGCTTTCACCAAACAAAACTCAACTAACGTTAAATAGTACGTAGAGTAAAAAATCATCAGGCAACAGGAATTAAGCTAACTCACAGCAGTTACTGTATCTTTGTTACTACTGTGAACACTGAGACCAGTCAATATTAAAGAACATACTTCTATATTTTTGGATTTCTGTCAGGAAGATATGATTGTACTATATATCTGAAAGAGCCACTAGATCCTAAACCATTTCCACCCTCTGTCAACAGCCTCACTAAAAATACTCAACATAAAAGGCATTTAAATGTTCTATCAACTGAGTGAGCATAACCTGGATAGAATAAAAGATGTAACTATACACCACATTTTTAAGCAAATACTGACATAACCTTACCTACCTACTTACTCTGGCAAAATTTAAGTTGTAATCTGAACCACATTAGAAATTATTATTAACAGTAAACATGAATGTGAACAAGTCTATGCTTTAGAAGAGGGCTTTGTAGGAAACGGGGGAAAAAACCCTCTTGCATCATCAGTGCAACTTAGGTTATGAAAATAAATACGTATCAGTAACTCCAATGGCCGGTGAACACTTCAGAAGCACTTGTATAAGAAAACATTGAAATGCTAGTAAATAAATTAGTCTTCTCTATTGTCTAGAATAAGGAAACCCTTCTAATAAACAAGAGTCATGTATAATAAACAGTAGATTAGTAAACTGAAGTGGTGATGATCAAGACAAGATGAACAAGACAAATGGCCAACTAAGAAGGACATAATAATGTGGAAATACACTGAGTGCACAAACACTGCTTCTCTAAATCTTCCAAACTCTGTGAGATACACTGCTTAATAGACAGCAGCTTCATATCAAGTAAAAGCTTAAGGTGGAGCTGCTTTGCAGTAAAATTCAAAGTGACAGAAAACACATGCTTAAAAACAAAAGGACACATCAACTAATTATACTAGCACATCTGCAAATTCTAACATGCAGTTAAAATAAGCAGACATAGTCAAAAGACACTGTCTCCAAATTCCAAGATTAATTTGGTAAACTTTATTCTAAAACATACATGTGACTGAAAAGACAAAAAAAATACTGTTGTGCAACATACACCTACAGTGAACTCCTTTGGAATTACCAACATATTAGGCTTTTAAAAGTTGCTATGGAAAAGACAGTAGTACCACTATCACAGGTGCAGAATCCCATCTCCGTAATCCCTCTTTCTAAATAAAAATTTGCTCATTGGAAAAAAAGATTCAGTATAGTCCCCCTAGTTAATCAGCAAACGACCGCAAAAAAGCCTTAATTTCTTTTGCCTTTTCAATTGCTTAAAAAAAAAAATACATTATTTAACATATTATTACATTCTCATAAATGTTTCACTGCAATATTTCACAGGCCTTCCCTGCTTATCTTTACGTATTTGATAATTAAGTACTGATGAAACTACTAGAAGTGCTAATAGACTCAAAGTATTCACAGAAGAGCTTGATATGATCTTATTTTCTTGGTGGTGGTTTTGCCTTTTCAAAATAACTAAAAATACCCTCAAAATGCCAACATCAAAATTCACAAGCATTGACATTACACAGTTCCCCAAAGGACACTGGACTGATATGGAACATTCTCTACTTTTCAAGTCTCTACCTCAAGTCTTGCGAACAGGATAAAGAAAAGAGTAAAGACTACCAGACACTGTTTCATCATCCTTTCTCACTGTAGAGCATCAATACACTTTTTTTTTTTTAAGACTTGTATGAGCTTCACCTTCTGAAAAACAGCTGTATATTTGAAATGAAGGCTATTCACTCTTCAAATAATTATAGTACATACAGTTCTATTCCATTGCATACTTCTGTGCAAATATAAACTGTAGCACAAATATATCATAATTATGACAAACAATCACACTGTCAGATAACCCAAAAAAGAACAACGCACACAGGAATTTAGGTTGCTGCTGCATAAACAGAGTGCCACGTATTTCTGGCATTGCATAATACCTCCATTGCTGTTTGTTTTGACAAAATATAGTTGCTTTGAGTCTCATAAGCTGCCTAATAAAGAACACTTGAATGTCCTTAGTATCAGTTGACACTGCCAAAAGACATGTCCTTTCTAGTTTTAATACTCACCTTTAACAGTAGACAATTTGTGATCTTCTCAAGCAGTTCTAAAGCAGAAAAACTATTTACAACTTTATCATCTCAAAAAAGTTTGAGTTGTCTCATAATTTCTTCTTTGGCATTAGATGAATGTACGGAAAGAATTAAAGGAAAAAGAAAAATCCTAAGAAACTTTTCTACTTATCCACAAAGCTGTATTACTTTTCTGTAATTAAGAAGAAGATTGAGAACATCAGAACAAAGTTCTGCTCTGCTTCTGGTTCCCATCAAAATAATAAATACCCAACTCTGAGGACTGACAAGAATAGTACTCAGAATAAGCACTTTAGAGCACTTGCAAGAATCAGTCAGAAAGTGCCAAATATACTAGGTAAATATCCCCTGTTGATTAGAACATACTGACAAACACCCATACTGTACACTAAACTGAAATGTTTACTGCAGAAAGTAACTTTCTGAACCAACTGAATCCTTCCAAGTATGACACTCTTGCTGCCAGAAATAAATAACTCTCAACAAAAAGCTAAATTGAGCAAGTAAGTTTGCTGTTGTTCAGTAACACATTTTCTGGAGGTTTTTTGTCCACAAACTCCGTGATTCCTTAAAGCAATGGAGCTTCTTCCACATCAACCTTCAGAACTGACCATCAACCTTTAGCATTTTAGAGGCCACAACATAAACATCCTTCCAAAAGTTGAATCATCTGGTATCTAGCTGACGAGCCACTTGGTTACTTGCAAGTTCTCAGTCCAGGAACATTACAGCTTTCAGGTTCTCTTCATGTTTATTACAAGCGTAATTTACAGATAGTACATGCTCTACAGACAAAGAACTGTAAGTTTGCTTGGAATTTACTCAAGCAAAAAAAATTTATTCCACAATAAAATGCCACACCACCCTTGAGTGGATAAGGAATCATGGATTACAGATAACAACATGACCAGAAAGCTTATTTAAAGGATGAAGACATATTTAAAAAAAAAAGTCTATTTTAAATTAATCAAAGAAAATATTATTAAATACTATTAAAGTAGTATCTTCTAGCAAAACAAGGATGAAGATGCAACTGTTGCATCTTTAGGAACATCTCTGCCAGAAATATGAGTGGAATTTATCTGTTTAATATCCAAGTAATACTATGTTTTACTGTTAACATTCTGTTCCGTAGCCTGCATATCAAACAACCCACTCAAAAATCTGAGAAGCTGAAGAGAGCAAGAGAAGAACAACTGGAGAAAGTGCAGGCCATCAGGGATGAGAAACCAACAGAATCTGAGATAAGTTTCCATCACGTTATTTACACTACATATAAACCACAATTATTCCAAAAAATGCATGCATGAAAATGACAAATACACAGTCTTAAAACAGTCAAAGCAAACCTAAATATCTACGCTTAACAAGGTATTTCATAGCCTTTTCATTTTAAGCCTAAGGGGCTTAGGTAGCACACAGCAACCAATATCCCCAACACATCTGGAAGTTCCCAGCAATCAAATTTTTTTTACCTATTAAGTCATACCCGTTTAGGTTGGGGTTTTTTTTAAGCTAACAGTCAGAATTATGAAATAGTTCAAGGGTATTTAGAGTTTCAACTGGAAAGAATTGACATGTTTTAATCATCAAATCCAGCCTTCCAAGAAAACAGAATTATACACACTTTTAACAACAACAAATCCAGAAGAAACAACAACCAACACAAATTGTGCTTTGCCTGTTCCACCCAATAGATTGCTTTCAACCTTTCCACATCTCTGGCATGTGCTAACGGGAAAGAGAAAAATCAGCCTAGAGTAGGTAAAGAAAAATATTTTGCTTTTCACCTAGTGAAATTAATTTCCATTAGGTATCAAGCAGCCTGAATTTTCTAACTTGGAAACATAAAACTTATTTCAAGCATTAAAAGCATCAGTTCTACAAAGTAAGTTTATTTTTTGTTTTCAAAACCCCCAACAACTGAAAAGGGAAAATAAGAAAATACTTAAAGTAATGTTAAAATACAGTTATGTCAACCTCTTGCATTTCAGAGCACTGAAAGGTTTTTCATGCCCAAAGTAGTTGTTTTTCCAACTAGAGCTAACTACCCCTCCAGAGTAAGAATACACTGTAGCTTATAACATAATTAATGTATCAACCTCCTTTCCTATTTCTCCTTATGCATAAGATGTTTTAGAACTAAAAAGACCACTACCAAAACACAGGTGCGGATTTCTTTACTATTAAAAGAATTTTCACATTCCAACTAATGGCATTGAGATATTTTAGAATGTTTAATACCACCTTTGGTCAACTTTCCGAAGTTTCTATTGTCTTTGACTCAGAAAACATACCTTTTTTTTTTCTCTAGCAAAAACTGTAACATTGCATGAAAACACTCAAGTGAATATTGCTGCCAACTGACAGTCAGTGATAAATACTAAAGTTGAGTGACCTTTTATTATTCCAGCCCTCTTTTTTCAGTACGGTATTCTTCAAGCTTACTTCTTGGATTGACCTATCTAGGCTCCATCATTAATGCTGCTCAATACTAAACAGGCAATTAAGTTTTAAAGTGTTTACAGTTGCATAATGTTATTGCTCTGGAATGAAACTCGCCTTTTCCAGTCCTCTTTGGAGCTGAAAGCAGAATCAACTGCCTAGCATTTGACAAGCAACGAGCAAAACGACCCAACTCACAGCCAGTAGGTACCAAACACATGCCCAAGAGCAAAATGGAAAAGCTTATAGTAAGACCAAGTCTCCATGGTAATAAACAGGTTTCCAGTTACCATCCTGAGTGAGCTGCTTAAATTTAAGCTCAGCATTCACTAAGCCTGAACTACAAAACACTAAATCCAGACTTCATTGCTAGGAGCTTTCAGGAAGCAGTGCACGTTGAAGTGCAAGAAAATATAAATGAGGAAGGGTGGTATTTGGCAGCTTTGCAAAAGGAATGCAGAAGTAACAGGAAAAGAGAGGTAGAAACACATCGGTTCCATATTCTCCCTCTTGTAGCTCGTCTTCCCTGTTCTAACACATTTCTGATAGACGTGTCGTATTTGGGGTGTGGGGGATAAAAGTACTGGAAACCAAATATGGCTGGATCCAGCCTCTCACTCCTTGAAGGACCACAGGTTTTCCTTTCAATACATTAATCAATGCTCAAACTTTATACATGCTACAGAACAGTTTGGAAAGTGAGCCTGTAAACTCTAGAACACAGAGCAAGGCACATGTCAAAGAGGGGCGAAAAGGAGCCACCTACACTCAAATAATTAACTACAGCCTGTATAAACCACCCAGACTAGCAAAATCATTACCACCTATACTCTTGCATTTAATTTTTTCTAAACCCAGAAAAACAGTGCTGTTAAGTATACAACACTAGGCGCAAAGTCTCATGCAAAAATTTATCTTTGTGCATCACTGGAGATGCCAACAATCACTGATTACATACTGTACTTTGCACTGCAAGGTACACATGCCGATCTCTGAGCACCTTCCGAGCTCCACCATTAATTAGACCTACATACAACAGAGTGAATACAATAATCAATATGCAACAAATGATATCTACAAGACTGTTTGCTGGTAATGTGCTGGAAGTCAAAGCTAAGCCACAGCTGCATCCTACAACGTCTTTGTAGGTCTGTGAAATTAAGGAAAGAGAACATGGAGTTGTTTAAATAAGTCAGTAAATTTCATGCAGTTACTCCTCTCTCAGTCCAACAACTTGCAGTTTGCTAAGCATGTTCCTGTAGGGCAACTAGCATTGTGATCTTTGAAAGATGAAGAATCCATAATTTCTCCAGGTAGTTTGTTAATCTTTTCATCAACCTTAACAAATCTTTGCCAGCATTTGAGGCTTGTTCAAAGTATGGTAGATCACACAGGGTATATTTTCAGTTAACCTACCTAGAGCGGACACAACCCATTTTTACCATAGCCTTTTAAAGTACTTTTAAAGCTAGAGATGTGTATCAAAGATTACATATTGAACCAGTGAACAACTCTACCAAAGTACTTAATTCTTCCCAAAGGCTTTCTCCAAATACTCAGTTAGGGGATTTACCCTGCAGTTTAACAGAATGCACAGAGGATTAACAAGAAATGAACAAAAAACTGACCACTGTCTAGAAACACTAGTTTCAACATGTAAGCTATTTTCTTCTCTTGTCTTTGTAAAATACTTTTAAAATATTGTCCCTCCTGAGGCAACATTGTGAATCTTCTGAGTAAGGAAGTGCAAAAGTAGAACCACTACAACAGCTATAGGGTAACAGCTGCCTAGCAGCAAGCATAGGAAATAGAGAAGCGCTCTTCAGACTTGCATGAAACTTCGCATCTACTCATATGCAACGGTGGCCGAAAGCCTTCTTCCCACATATGGCTAGAAACTTTTCATTGTGGTGGTTATGCAGAGTTCCACCTTAGCTGCTCTTGGATGTGAATGAATATGTCCCCTGAAAGGGCAGATATGGCACCAAAGTATTCAAAACCATACCAAGCTTGTTCAGCTTGGAAAAAAAAGTACAAGATCAGCTAAAATATGTACCAGGAAAACTTTAGTCATCACTGAAAAACAGGCTTTTCAACTTGGGATGTGTCTGGCTACTTTGTGTAGAACTGTGACTGTCAATAACACAGTAATCCTTCCCAATACTGTGCCAGTCCTAGTACCAATAGTCCAGAAGAATCTTTTACCTTAACACAGAAGTTTACAATACGTGGGGGCAGGTGTTAGAAAAACAAATGCCTCTCAGTTACACTGTGAATCAGTGAATTCTAAGGGTTTCACAATATGAATTACCACATTCCTGCACCCCTAGCCTAGTCTATTTTGATTAGTAACTAATACAGTAAGTAGTAGCACAACTTCTTAGTTGTAGCTTTAGGCATCTCCATTTTTGGAGTCCATGTCAGTGAAGAAACCTACCCACACCCATACCCACTATGGCAAAAGGAGAATACAGTTGTACTTAATTATAGAGGAAGAATCTTGCATTACCAGTTTGACAAGATATGGCATAAAACCAGTCTCCATCTTTAATATGACACTATAGAGATTTTATTGAAGTTTTTCCTCTCCACATAAAGCTGGTCAAGATTTCCTGCGATGCTATACAGGATTTCACAGCATACAACGCTCCTCACAAATGTCAAACTGTAAAACAACTGCACGATATGCTGAGAAAATTTAATAAATTCAGCGTTTTTCCTGGGACCCCCCATTATGAAGGCTAAGCAGCTACTACAAAAGCTGTAGCAAGACCTTTTAAGTTGTAAACAACATTGAACTGTCAGTTTCCTTGGGCAAGGAAAAGTACCCATTTTCCTATATATCAACTCTAAACATACTGCATCACAAGAAATGGCACAGTTCTGGCTCAGCTGACATTTAGTATTAAATTCCTATGACTTTTATGAATTAAAAATTGTTTAATCCTAAATACTATGTTCTAGTGTGTTTAAGAAATTAATCCTCACAACTAATACTTCACTATTTTTTAGAAATAGACCCGGGACAAGATCAGTCATGCATGATTATTTCAGTGACAAGATACTCCTGCTTGCAAAAACTGTAAGCAGCAGCTGAGGCACTGCCCTGCCCTATTCTAATCATTCATCTAGGCCTCTAGTTGTCAGGTTTAGTTCTGTGGCTAGTAGTTGTAAAGTACGTTTTTCACACTATGTTAAAAGAGAATACTTGGGAATATCTGAATAAGGCTGGCCAAGCCACTCATTAAACAAGCATCAACATGTACTTCCCCCTCAGTGCTCTCCTATTATATTTTTTTTTTTTGCCAAGTGATGAACACTTCAGTCTTATAATTTCAAACTTGTTTAAGCAAGTAATACTCAATGAGAACAGATAGATGCCTACAGCAGGAAATTCAACTTACAGGCTCTTTACATTTTATTTTTCTTTGTACTCTATCACCCCAGTTTACATTCTAAGTGAATTTACTGAGCTAACTGAAGCTAAATATATCCAAATCAGCAATACTCAGAATAAATGCAACTGGACCATTCCATGGAAAAGTTGCTCAATTGTTACAAATAAAGTCAACTCTACAGCCCATGCAAAAAGAGTATAGTCTTAGGGTTTACAACAGACAAGTCTGGTATTTAAACACACAAAAACTTAACTCAGCAACACAGATTAAGTGTCAAAGAGTTGTTTTATTGGGGGGGGGTTAAACTTTTTTTTTAATATAATTTTTTGTCTGTCACAAAAGATATCATAGTCAACGCTTCCAAACTTTGTAACTACCTGAACCCAAAGAGCCTGTTACATCACAGAACAAAACCAGGGATATGAGTAACACTAAAAGGCGGGGAAAGAGAGGGGAAAGAGAGGGGAAAGAGAGGGGAAAGAGAGGGGAAAGAGAGGGGAAAGAGAGGGGAAAGAGAGGGGACAGAGAGGGGAAAGAGAGGGGCCAGAG